>KK351183.1:251014-334566 GCA_000671755.1 Glossina brevipalpis
CTTTCCAACGAGCATAAATCTGAAATTGTTTGATCGATACTTTACGGGAAATCTACCAGTGTAGCCATCTACCGAAAAAATAATGGATTTCTTTTTCCCCAAACTAATATTATATATATAATAAATGATAGGTATAGAGAAAATGGTGATTTCCGTTCTTCTTGATCGAACCATCCAGATACGCAAACATTATTCAGATTTTCATCCATCGCATTCGTGTCATATAAGAATTCGTAAATTATTGTAGTTTGACGGCAATTACACCGTTTGACTAAAAAATTGATAAATTTCAAGCAAATATTAAGTAAATCAGAAGGATAAGCAAACTAAAAACTACGAGATCATAAACTCTTAAATATAGTTATCTATAGACATTTAAGTAAGATACTTCTATAGGTTCATTAGAAGTCTGTTAGATATAAATATATTACAAGTAAATGAAAAACTCCGGAACAAATGAGGAGTTACAAAAAACAAACCAATAAAGGCAAAGACAAAGACCACGAAGACACAAGACAAACTTTGCACATCTCAATTCCTGGAATAGATCGAGAATCATACCGCAGTAAACTCTGTTCTTTATAAATTATTATTCTAGAGAAATTCTTTTTTTCAAATCGCTTTATGCATTTTCATTGTTAAATGAAAGCTGTGTAAACATTTTTATACGTTTGTTTATCATGCCATCACATATATACACTTATAGAGATTTTTTGTAAGAGTTCAGCTTCAAGTATTTGATTAAAGGTAAAATTTCACTAGTTTCAGTCTAACAACCTGACGTTTACACAATTTTTCTTTTTCTTTTTTAGTTTGCTTGATTACTAACATCGAAATTTATATTTTGCTATTTGTATACATCTATGTGTTAGATGGTGTAGAGGATATGAAACCTTCCAAAGGTCAAAAGTATATAGATTTGATTGTTACCTGCCGTAACTGACATTTCAAACTAACTAATGTTAACTTCATTCACATGCTCGATACATTTGAAACGACTACACTTAATACGATAGAATTCAGTTAATGTGTACGTATGTATGTACGATTGTAGCGGAACTGAGAAACAGGATATTTAAAATTGTTATGCCATTTTTTTTTATTTAGTCAACACCATATCATAGGGAATTGTTCACCATTATTGCCATCATATGCAGTGCCATGGAATTCAATGAATTTTTTTGCTTTTGAAACATTTCTCTCTGAAATTTTTGTTGTTGTTACTTGGTCTCTTCCTTTCAAAATTATTTGACGAATTTCCGTTGCTTTCCTTTCTTTTTTTTTTGTTTTTTTTTTTTTTTGTTTTTCATTAAACAAAGAGACATTAAGCGTTATTTCGATATTTCCGTTTCCCGGTCATAGAACGTTGATACTCTGATACGGTTTTATGGGGTTTTGTGCTTATTTTTAAACATTATCAACATACGGTAGTGCTCATAAGCCTTTATGCGCCCCCATATACACTTGCATAATACGTAATAGGAAAAAACGCTTAATGAGATTTTTTTTACGACGTACATAACCTTCAGCATTTTTCATTCGAAATGAACAAAAAGTATAATCAGAAGAAAAGCATGTGATTCGTGCCGACTGAGTAAGAAAGAAAGGTTTTTGCTTTACTCGGCTTAGAGAAAAACGATCACATTTGTCAAATATGATGGCACCATGTTGCGTGTAATTTTAAGGAGATTTTTTTCTTTCCTCTTCAGACATTTTTGTTTTAACATTACGGATAAGAATTGTTTTGGTTTTCGTTATGTGTTGGCGCTTAACTCACATAAACTGTCATCTAAACTCCATAATGTTTATTGCGTCAAAATGAACATTTTCTTGGCATTACGTTCTTTTTCTTTTTGTTTTTTTTTTTTTTTTTTTTTTTTTTTGCCTTTCTAATGCGTGTACGATTTTGCCGGAGTATAAGTTCGTTTTGATGTTTCTTCATACGCACGCTTACATATATAAATGCTTTTTCGTATTATTGCGACTTTAGTCATATGATAGCTTTAGCTTTAACAATCTGAATACGAACGTTGTTCGTTCACGTGAAATGCTTGGAAATGAAAGCAAAAAAAAAAAAAAAATATTTTATAAAACACACAAACAATAGCAATAAGTTTGCAAGCTTAAACCCACACTCGGAATCGCTGTCTGGTAATTTTTGATATTTCAAGGTCAGATGGCAATATGTCGTTTGTTAAACTGTGACAACAACGATAATAATATTTTTCATCTACTCAGCCAAACGCATACGTACACACGTACGCACAAGTATTTATCCCTGGATACAAGGCATGTTCTAGTATAAAAATTTACGCAATAATGATTGTCTTTAATAGTATGTTTGACGTAAGAGTATTGAACGTTATACGAACGAGATTAATGGTTTCATTTTCATAACACTTTCGTACACTTGGCTAATAAATGAGTTAAATTTTTTCCTGTGATTTTTTTTCTTTTCCATAATATCTTCGCAGAATTATAGCAGATGTTGTATTCGTATTTGTCTTATCAACTGGCATATTTTTCGAAAAAGATGTATTATCGTAGGTGAAAACAACTTTAATTAATGATTAATTCTCTTTGCAGAGCAATTGACCTCGTGCATTTACTACTTATGTCCATCGAATGAAGGAAGAAATGAAATAGCAACTACTTCGGAATATTTCGGGATTAGTCAACTATTACATGATTTCAAGGGAACATATAAACTCTGTATGTAATCAATGAAAAGTTTCTTGAGATTTTCCACGAGAATGTGTGCCCTCAGTATTTAACCAATCGAATGTCTTGTGAAAATATCACCTTAATACTTAGTCGATCAATTGTTACGAGATTTCTGTTGTCTATGAGCAAATCTACACATGCAATAGGGTGATAGTCAGACAAAAGCGAGCACAGAGACAAAGGAACCGGCCACTCGGTGGGGGGATCCAACATACATTCATCGTAATTACGGTATGGCCTACCGCACTGGAAATTGCTGACTTGAAAGTCGCGCTTCTTAACATCTCAGCTGTGCAGTAGCAGATGTCACTATCAGTTCTTTTATTCTTTTGTTCATCATCAGATAGCAACTTTAAGATCTAATTTGCGCAATGTTTTGCTTTATACAGACTGCTGCATAAAAACGCAAATGGTATAAAGACCGCTGATTAGGAAAGCTGCTATTTAGTTCGCATTTTTTCGTCAGTTAACCTATAGAAACTACAGAAGCAGCAAACCAATGAGTTTGGTGAAGTTTAGAATATGAACTTTTGATGAAGTATTACATATGATATAGACATGAGCTACAAAGTCAACAGCTTAATACAACAGGATTGTTTCAAATGCATTTTATGCTTCACACCGTCCAGTGATACCGAGCATTTCATTCCGGTTTAACAGCACTCTAATAAAATTAATAGATTGGAAAGAATTATAGTAACCGTAAAAAAAATAATAAATACAAAATTTATATTCCGCTGTGACCTAATTTTCAATATCCAACCCTTTCATCTTAAGAAAAAAAAAATCAAAGAAACTAAACATCGATATTCTACATCGAATGGGTGTGGCTGATATTTACCATTTTTGCAGAATGCAAGTAGGAACCTTTATTGCCTACTGGTTTCAGATTATAAATAATGAGCAAAAAATCCAGAATGAAAAGATGTAATTTATTTTGTACTGCAGGTGTGTACTACGTGTAAAAATTTTCAATGTCTCTGCCATATTTGAAACTGCTACCTTAATTTCACATAGACGGATTGCTAATAAAAAAGAGGGGCGGACAGACGGACATGTTTAAATCGATTCAAATTTTGATGCTAATCAAGAATATATACACTGTAGATGACTTGCCCCTTCAGTGAGAGGCATAAAAAGGCTACCAAGTGAAATCTCTACATTTCTCTTCATCATGAATTACGAAAAATTAAACCATTTTAGTATTAACAGCCTTATATTTTGAAAGAAGATTTATATGAAAAACCTTTCAACGATTTTATTTAATATACAAAAATACTACTTTTATTTAATATTTTTTTATATAACGATTTTGGTTCGAATAGAGAACAATCCCATTCACTTTCAGTGGAAAAAAGTAATAAAAAAAAAAATATGGTCTTTATAGGTACCACGGAATCAGCCACACAAAGACACAAAATATCTTTAAAACTTTACCATAATTCCGACGTTTGAAGCGTTAAAGTTAATTTGCAATCAAGCAGCCAGTGGACAACTTCCTTTAATTGAAAGGAAACGATTTCCATAGAGGTATTAATTATTAAATATGTTTTCGACAAAGTTTTCTTCACAGGGCAATTTGTGGGCAACAATTTGTTGTAATTGTACGAATGTATGTGAATGAATTATTTATTACGATCACAGGGCAATTAACATTGACATCTTCAACACATAAAATACATTAAATTTCACGAACGATACTGTGTAAAACAATAAACGCAACGCAAGTTTAACAAAATCAAAACAGGATAATTATCCCCATAAATTTAATTTAAAAAAAAATGGATTTTACTTAAATTTATGCACTTGTATAGACCTGCTCGTATCCTCTTAAATTAAGTGAGCATAGGTTAAGCAAGTTAAGAAAATAAGTAAGAAAATTAATATCAGCTTTAGCCGAATCTTTATGTCTTTATATCCATCGGCTCCATTTTAAAAAAGCAGCTCGGAAAAGGCGTATTTGTTGGGCGTGTCCGATTTTATCTATTTTATTCTGTTTTTATTTTATTAATAATAAGAAAAAACCCAGAAAGATGAAGTGTTATTTGTATTGCACTTGCATAGAAGTGTCTTTTTAACCGATTTAATCCGTTTTCGATACATATCGATGTGGAAGAACTTCCAAAGTTTTTGCAAATATTTGAAGCCGATGTCTTAATTTTTGCGACTGGGAAAATGGTTACTGCAGACATTACATCGAGTAGCAGACGGGCAGACGGACGTGCATGAATTGATTCTAAATTTGATACTGATCAAGAATATATATATTTTATAGTATTCTGACGCTTACATCCGGGCTTTGCAAGCAAGGTGAATGAGAGGTGAGTATAAAAATTTCAATTTCTAGTGAAAGGTATATTCATTTAATTAGTTTTTACTTGTGAAGTTAAAAGGTCTAAAAAACCTAAAAAAAACTTTTTATCTCCAGAAGATCGATACGAGATCGTTGATGCATTTATTTGCTGACATCACGACGATATTCTTATAAATTTTAAAAAGACTCAAAGTAAGTTATTCGAAGTTCTTTTGATAAGTTGGACATCAAATATAAGCAAAATCGATTAAACCTCATCCAGAAGAAGGAAAACTTAAATATATAAACTTAAATATATAACGAGATGAAATGAAAAATAAATCAGCATTTTTTCTAATTTTTTTTTTTTTTTTTTTTTTTGAGCATACGATGTTTGTTCTCTTCTTCTATTTATTCATTTAGAAGATTCCCTGTGTTACGGAAAAGTTTAAAACAAAATTAATTTGTTCGCTCCTCAACCGCGGGATGCGCGGTGTGTTTCTCTCATATCATTCTATGAGATAGTTTTCTTAAGAACGTGCAAGAAAACCAACAACAAAATCTAGCCTTAATAATCGAAAACTACTATAAAAGAAGAAAACGAAGTAGAACCAAAAAAAAAAGGAAAAAAGAGAAAGAAAACATTTTATAATAATTTAATCTTTTTATCATACTCCAAGACATAGTTTTAATGTTTGCCTGCTGAACTTCTTCTTTAATGGATGCAAAGTGCTTTCGTGACATTTAAATTTAGTTACTTGCCATAGCACCTGATGTCGAACCTGTCATGTATCATTTTATTACAGATCCAGCTCATACTTAAGAACACAATCTGTTACACTCCTCAGCAGCCAACAGTTTTGCTGCTCCGGTTGCAATGTCCACGAACAACTAAAACTTTAGCATTCGGTTGAGAATCTTTGCTTTACAAAGTTAAAGAATAGTTAACAGCATTTAAAAATATAAATTTAAATGCCGAGCTTCCTTGAAATATGAATTTATGTTGGCTGCCATCCGGAGAGGACCAACTTTAAGTCAAAGATACAACCAACAACGCATTTAAATTAACTGCTTTTTTTTTTTAAAAGAACTTTAAAAGAAAAAAAAAATTGGTAATAAAATCAAAAATAAAAGAATTATAAAACAAATGGAGGCAAAAAAACCAACAACAAAAGTTGTTTGTTGTTTGTTGTTACGCAAGTTAGTTTATATGACAGTTTTCCAATGTTTTCATTCGCTTCGGCACAACTAATGCTCTTACTATTTTTACTATTTCTTCGAAATTCTTGCATCTTGCATAGCATCTCGGGTTCACTTATATGTACATACGTTTTTTCCCACAAACTCTTAAAGGTAACGAAAAAATAAAATAAAAATAAAATATTCTAAAATTGAAGCTGCTTCAGTTATACAGTTTACGAATAGGATGGAAACTTTGTATCCGAATTATATTAAACTAATTAAAATGCTTTTGGAACAGATAAATGTTCCAGCATTTTTGCATTATCAGTGAACAATTCGCATGTAAACATTGTAAGGTCCCAGGTCCCAGCTGAGAATATCCCCACAGTAGCTGAGAACGTAATTGAAATCCGAAAATGATCACAGGAATTAAGGATCTCGCAGGACGACGTTCATCGTATTTTTCATAAAGATCTTTGCCTACAAAAGGGGTTTTTTTTTTTTTTTTGAAACAAAGTTATGTTAAGAAACAATCGAAGCTAACCCATCTCGAGAGTACTTGAACAACCTATCCAACTGCGCCAAATGACGGTTTGGGCTGAATAGTCCAATTGGGCCATATACGTTTTATTATATATCTTATATCAAATGTATATCACCGCACATCGCGAAAGTTTTTTTCTTTGTATGATCAATCAAGTCAGGGATAAATGGAGAAAGAAGAACAGATAGGAAGTGGCCACAGCTTAGTGGATGTGTGCCGGATCGATTAGCGTTGTGACTTTACGGGCTAAGCAATTACCACAGCTCAAGTGGGGCCTAACACGAACACCGGCTTCGTACTCGCAAAGCTTCCTCTCGTCTTCTCTCAGCTCATGAAACAGTGGGTCTACTACTACCGCGGATAAAACGTAATGGAACTGAACAGTTTTATAATACCCGCGTTATAATATCGATGTTTATATTATTTTTGAAAGGTTGATATGACAGACATGAATAACTGACATGGATTTTGGAACAGCGGCGTTTTATTTTTTTTTGTTTCGGTAATATTGTTGTCAAAAATGCAATAGTATTAAGAGAAAAATATCCAGTACTTGTAATTTTTCCCTCTTGTTAAAAGATTCTATAATAAAATTTTATTTATCTATTTATTTATGTATTCTTTTGCTCATGCAAATATTTTGACAGCAGAATTCAGTTCTATCGTTCGCATTATTGGGGGTGCGATCGTCTTCCATCCTTTTTTTTTTCCTTTAGGCACAGTCCGTATCGCTAGATCGAGAAAAACGTAGATTTTTATTTACAATCTCAGTGGCTTTTAAAATTATAATATAAAGAACTTATGTTTCTAATACTTATTTGCTTCGAATATCATCTTGACGTACAATTCTCAACGTACAAACAATCAGTATAGAGCTATCGGGATACAACTATCAGTATACACAAGTAAGTAACTGAGTATGACGACTATACGTTACGGCTGACTTCTTACGACTCTATGTTAGAACTGACTTCTGAGTGTTTATTACGATTTCCGAGTGCTTGTTAGGACTTCTCCCGCTTGTTATGATTTCCGAGTGCTTATTATGACTTCTTTCGGTTATTATGATTTCCGAGTGCTTATTATGACTTCTCCCGCTTATTACGATTTCCAAGTGCTTATTATGACTTCTCTCGGTTACTATGATTTCCGAGTGCTTATTGTGACTTCTTCCGCTGATTACGATTTCCAAGTGCTTATTGTGACTGCTTCCGCTGGTTACGATTTCCGAGTGCTTATTACGACTTCTTCCGCTTATTACGATNAGTGCTTATTGTGACTGCTTCCGCTGGTTACGATTTCCGAGTGCTTATTACGACTTCTTCCGCTTATTACGATATCCGAGTGCTTATTGTGACTTCTTCCAACTTCTTATTACGAATGACTTCTTACCACTGGTTCCTTTCGACTGACTGCCCTTGAGCGAAATGCCTGTTAATACTTTGCTGCTGCATTTCCCGATATAGTTTCATCAATCCCATTACCTAATAGATTTCTTGCTTTCATTGACAGCCGCAAATGTGTGCCTTTTTATGACCGCGATAGGTAACACCTCATTAAAAGGAATTTCCTCTTTTTATCAATTTTATCAAATTTGTTGCAGTTTCGTAACAATATTTTGATTAGAAATAAATCGCGCTATAGTTGAGTTTGCTAGAAAATTCTCAAAATGAAATTTATCTTTACATTGAATGCAGCAATATATCCAGAGCTTAATTAAAACGTAAAAAATTTAAAACAATAACCTAAAACCTGTTTAGCGTAACATCATAACATATCGATTAACTGTATTTATTACGTTCATCTCAAGTTGTCTTGCATTAAATGGCAATCTACACTGTGTTGGATACAAACACTTAGAAAATTTGGTAGATTTGAGATTTTATTAATCTTAAAAAATGGAAAGGCGAATAAGTTAACAGAGAGAGTTTGACACTACCTTTGAAGATTAACGAATAAGAAAATTTTCGCACTTTGGCGTTCCGCTTGAATATAAAAAAAAAATCTTTCACATGCATACTAAATTTGTTCTTGTATTTGCTACACTCGAGAAACCTGGAACACCCTCTTCAAAATACATATCTGTCTTTGATCAGCATAAGATAAAGAGTTGAAGTTTTTGATCCGTTTTCCGTTCGTCTGCTATTATTATGCCAACAATGCTCGCCGAAAGCTACAAAGATCGCTAATCAAAGCTAAAACTTATCATACACTCAATAAACTCGTAAGTCGACTAATAAAGCAAAAAATTTTAGGCAAAATTCGATTGTATTCATTAACACAATCTCCTTCTAAAATATAATACATTCATTCCAACGTTTCGCTAATATTTCGATGACTTTCTTATGAAACGATTTGTTCATCTCTTGGAGGGCTTCAGTTTTGTCGATCTTCTTCTTCATTGGAGCCATATCTCCATGTCTCGAGCATTTTTTTGAGATTCTCGAACAGGCAATAATCGCTCAGACTCTTACTGTTGTTGAGTATAAAATTCCAGTTTAAAAATAGCGATAATGAATAAATAACCTCGACCATAGTGGAATAATACTGTAAAGTGTATTTCATAGCAAACATTGATCTAAATCTTGATCTATTTTTGTTTTTTTTTTTTTGGAAGAGCTATTATAAGTTAATCAGCCACTCGCCTTTAGTTGACTCTACTAATTATTTTCTCTACCGCGATTTACTCAAAATTTTTACGCTGAAATTTTAGATAGTCCTCCTAGATTTTTGCATTCATTTCTACATCACAGTACCTGTTATGAATTCGAAGTTATAGTTTCTTAATTTTGCGGGCATGATTGTCAACAGAGTATTCGAGCTTTCTGGCGTCAGAAGAGTACGTAGCGAGTTTCTAATGTTTTTAATTGAATATACCTCCATCCGTTATAGGTAGAAATTAAATTGATTAAATGTTTTCAGTGTAAAATTGGTTAACAACTAAACAAGTTTCCAGTTGTTATGTGCTCTCCCCTCGAACTGGATACATTGTATTATTATAAAACTCACATGTCTACTAAAATTAAATAAAGCTGCCTGCTTCTGTTGAAAACGCAATTTCGTAAAACGTTTAGAAAGTAATCTAAGGAGAAAATGATGTTCGATGCTGTATCTGTGCACTGTAAAATACGTCTTATGCAATCGGTGATTAACGAAAATTAAAATAAAAAAAACAAAAGAAATCCAGCATGTGATGGGTTTAGCACAAATATATTTGGAAAGTCAAGGGGCGTCTAAAAATGCTAGATCGAAATTGGGTGCACTTGGTTTATTTATAAGCGAAACGGTTCCTGTCAAAAAATTGCTCTAGACACCTGCAAGACGCTGATATAGTTTAATAAATATAATTTTTATGAATATTTTTTATTGTTGATATAAGTTAATATACAATAAAAAATACAATAAATAAAAAGAGTTGAATCACGATTTTTGCGAAGACAGAAGTAACAGGTGGTCTGAAAAGTTCGTGGGTTGACACATAGATGGCGCTACTAGTATTAAATCCATATGATTTTTAGTTAGCCCTAACCTAAATTTGACGGCTGTTGCACTATTCTTATGTGAGTTATAGCATTTTTAGTGAACCAACTTTTGTTCATTTGAAAAAATTGATAAAAAGGAATTTCATGTGTTAATAAAGCTTTTAGCGAAGAAAAATACTATTGAGGCCAAGGCTTGGCTTGATAAACATTACTCAGTCTTTGCACCACGAAAATCAACCGTAGAGAAGTGGTTTGCTAAATTTATACGAGGCGAAATGAGCACCGATCGCGACGCACATAGTGGACGCCCCATAGAAGCTGTTACCGACGAAAACATCAAAAAAGTTCACAAAATAATTTCGGATAACCGTAAAGTGAAGTTGATTGAGATAGCTAAGATCCTGAAGATATTAAAGGAACGTGTTGGACATATCGTGAATGAATATTTGGATATGCGAAAGCTCTGTTCAAAGTGACTGCCGCGCGAGTTCGCAATCGAGCAAAAACAACAACGAATTGATGATTCTAAGCAGTGTTTGGAGCTGTTCAATCGTAATAAATCCGAATGTTTGCGTCGATATGTGACAATGGATGAAACATGGCTCCATCATTTCACACCGGAATCCAGTCGATAGTCAGCCGAGTGGACTGCACGCCTATTTTGAGGCTAAAGACAAATCGTACTATAAAAATGGTATCGAAAAATTGTATTACCGCTATAATCGTTGTATCGCCCTCGAAGGCAACTATATTGAATAACAAAATCAAATTCTATCAAAAAAAAAATTTTTTTCTAGATTAGCTTACGAATTTTTCAGCCCACCTGGTGTATGTGAGCTCAGGAAATGCTTAAACTTCAATTTTTGTAAATAAGTTTCTCCTAAACTTAATAAATAATTTTCTGTAAACACAGTTTTTCTAATTTTCCTTTCTACGCTGTTCACAACCCAGTGGCATTAGGCTAAATTGAGAAATATTATGAAAACCACATAAAGCGAAAAAAAGAAGATCTCACGTAACAATAGGAAAGATAAAGAGCAAATACATTTAGAAAAAAAATTTTAACATAATTTCCGGGATTTCAAGAAAGATTTACAAAAACTTTTCAAAATTTTTGTGCCAAACTCCTCAATTCTTCTCGATTAGTTGAGATCGAATCATAATTGTCATGACGGACTTAAATATTTCTCTTAAATTTACCAAAGGTTTCCAATGGTTTCCATTTTTTTTTTTTTTTTTTTTTACAAGATCAAGATATTTTATATATATCCTATACTATATAAAATTTCGATTTATATTCTTATACTACTTAGCGTTACTTTACAGATACGCGTTGAACTGAGCCAAAATAAATTCGATTAAGTAACCAGTTCAACCGATTCACCTGTGCAAATGCATTTGTAGACATATCTCGTTCGTTTTGGTTCATTTCCTTTCAAATTTGTAAAATTAAAACAATAATGAATTAGATTTTTAAAATTTCATACGTATTTTATTTTTATTATTGTTTACATATATAAGTTTATATTTATTAATAATTAGAATCGTAAGATGTGCTGTTTTCGAAACTGAAACAAACTCTCTGGCAGACATGAAAGTAAATTTATCTGTTATTTCAATCTTCTCATTTATAGATGATAAAGTATTATATTAAAAACAAAAATTTTAAAAAAAGAAAAGAATAAACAAAAATGAACTTGAACTGAAAAATATTTAAACAAAAATAGACATAACTTTTAGATATAGTGTCGTACACCTAACGCGTATGCATAAATTCAAGCTTTTAAAGAGTTGTGTTGCTCTTTATAGATGATTTTAAGGATTTTTTTCAAATAGAAGCGAGATGATTTCTTCTTGCCATTGCAAAAAGTTGTTAAATATTTCAAATAATTAGAAATAAATTTATACTTAAAAGGAAATTAATAATTAAACGATGTGGACAAATTGAAAAGGCTGGAGGGTGCGTGTTTAAAATGTGAGACCAACTACCAATAAATCCGAATAAACCATAAAAAGAACAGAGTTCTTTTCTTTATGTCGTCACTCAATGCAATGTTATACATTTCGCATTAATTAATTTCAGTCCATATTCTTTTGAGAATTCTTTGGTTTTGTCAAGGAGAATTTGTAATCCAGATGATGTTGATGCAAGTAGCATCAAGCCACATGCAAATGCTAAGGCGTTATGAGTTGAATCTCCAACTCGTACAACCATATTGCCAAACTGTTTTTGAGGCAATTTACCAAGTATTATATCGTGAATAGTATAGGTGGTCGCCTTGCTTAACTCCTCGTTCGTATTTTGTGGTGTTGAAACACAAACTCTTGCGATATCCTCTTACAAAAATCTTCTATATAAAAAATAAATTTTTCGATGAATTACTTGACCGAAAAAGTAAAAAATAGAAGACGTCTTTACGCGGACAACGATGCGGAATATCTGAATTAACGATTGAATGTCAATAATGCAATGAGAAACTTCTTTTCAAATTGTTGACTCCATATGAAGGCATTGCATGAGGAATATCAGGTGAATTGCAAACAGGCACGAGCAGGCGTAAGCAACCTACCACCAACCACTAACGTGGATGTCTGAAACTAAATCTCTCGTGGATACCTTCAGAGAAATGAATTTAATTTTTTTTAATTTTTTCTAAGATGATCGTAGTGATTACAAAAGATCTGTCTGATTATATTGTATGTTTTTTGTGTTCAAATCACAGATTGTAGTTTTCGAGATATATTCATAAAATTCAATAGATAGACATGTTTTGATTCAAAGTTCTAGCCGGACTAAAAATGGGTCTAATTGATTAAGTTTTACGACTACTCTCCATAAAATAGCCCAAATAGTACTTTAGCATACTGAATAAATATGAAAAATTTTGTGAATGGAAAGGGATCATTCTTTCACTATTCTCCTTATAACCTTTCTTACAAGAAGTTACCATTATTTGGCAAGAAGAAGATGTAACCTTTGCTGTGAGCAAAGGCGATTCAAAATTGTGATTTGATTTTTGAATTTACTATACTAAGTTTGCATAACATATATCTATTTCCCGGACATTTTTTTGACAGATCGTTTCTCTTGGAAAGTTTGTCTTTATTTAGCAACAAACTATAATTTTAATTTTTTTGGCGAAAATGGACCATAGTCCATTTTCGAAACGCAGTAACAATCAGACCCATAAAAATCCATTTAGAATCTACTGCAGATTAATTTATTGTTATGATCTCGCTGGTGCGATATATAAATATTCTTAACTCATTCCAATGCTTGCTTGAACGAACATCTCACATGAAAAAAAAAACATATTTTTAAATGCATATAATTAAAATAATAAAATTAAAATCAAGTGTCTATTCATGTGGAAATAATTGGATTAATCAAAACGAAGAAATTATTCTCAATATTTATATATACGAACAGATAAACAATCAACTCGTTACTACTATGAAAGTGTAGGTGGTCAATATTTCTCCAATATGAAATCAATTCAAAAGTAATCTTTAATTTAAATAATGCCTCGGCTGCTCGTATTCTATTGTCTTTTTTATATCTTAAACCACTTGTGGTGGGGGGTATAGGGGTATACCAAGAAGAGTATAAAATAGAACTACCTTCTATTATTAATTGATTCATTTTCTAAATCGATTTAAACTTGCCCGTCCGTCCTTATATTTTTTAGGTGTTTTCATATTTAGCAGCGTTTTGACGATTTCTTGTACATCATATGAAACGTTCCGGAAAAATTAAGAAGATTTATAACAAAAAAAAAAAAGTGTTAAAACATTAGTTTCATTCGGTTCATTTCTATAAAAAGTCTTGGCAGCCATTTGAATTAAGTTGTATTTAGAACTTAATGGCATCAAATATGTTTAAAATTAAAAAAAACTATAAACTAATTTATTAAAAAGTAATTAAAATTAAAATTATAGTAGCGCTAATATATATGTAATAATCAAAATGAATCAAATAAACAAAATTGTGCTTTAAAAATTAATTTTACTCTAGTACCGAATAAACTTAAGTTATTTAATTAAAATATTCAGCGTGCGTGCATCACGTGAAGTTATAGCCAGGAATTATTACTCAAAACTTAAACGATTTACTGCTATGGATTATTGAGTGTCACTGGGAACACGAGCTCTCCGCTCTCGTCGTGCATTTACGCGATTAATTGTTTACAATTTAAAAGCAATGGATATTCGCATAAGTAGGATGAATAATCTGTAAGATCGGAAACAAAAAATAGCGTAAAATATTTTAGCAACTTAATAAAAATATTTTGCGCTTCAAATATTTAACGAAAATGTGCAAGCGTCTCTCGTGCGAATCCGCAAGGTTAGACCATCTTGGATCTACGATGTTAGAAAAATTCTAATAAGTACAAAATGGAAATAAAATCAAGAAATACGATAAAGGATTTGTAAAGAAAATAATATTTTTAGTAGCATTAAAAAGAAATCCGATTCATTAACATGAACTACCTGAGGCAACAACAATGACTCAACAAAATTGGTTTTCGTAATCGAAGTTCGTTTTTTTCGTAAATTTTCTTGTAATTAAAGAACCTCATCTATATAAATATATATTACATGCTTCTTTATGGAGATATTTCTGACATTTTCCCCCAAACTTCTTTTGACGTTTCGCCTTGTCAAAATCTATAATTAAGTAACAGATAAAATTGAATTTTGTTACTTTAACTAAAAACCGAACAGTTGATTCCTTTCGGAAAAAATTTATGGTATCTGGTTTAAATGCCATCTCCTCTACTTTCTAAGATATCCGACATTTGGTCGACAAAAATAACCGAACCATTAAAAATGATCTGTGTAAAGGATATGAAAACTAAAGAAAAGTTTAAGAGTAAATTGAATTTTTTTTTTCTTCTAAGCTTGGCAACCGCATTCCGTGAGTATAATAAACAATCGTACTTCTTTAATGAGCCAATAATTTGTGAACTTTTTGAGTTATATTTAAACTTACTTTATTTAAGCTGAGTCGCAATCACCTACTTCAATTGATTCAGTCGTTGTTGTGCTGCTATCACTGGAATCTGTGCTGAAGGTGCTACTATCTGAACCATTGTCAGCAAAATCTGCAGTATTAAACTGTTGAGTTACAGTTATCGAATGTAAATTAATAGTGGTTGGTGGTACAGAGTTGCTAATATCCTCTTCTTCGTCATCATCCTCCGAGGAGGAACTGTGGTCACCGCTTTCAGTTCTCATAATGTTTGCAACCATCATCTCTTCGGGTACAACATCAACTGTTACTGCAGCTGTCGTAGAAGTGACCAGGCATGTTTCTCTGTGCATAGTGTCCGAAGCAATCCCTACGTTACCTTCCAAAATTGATGTTTCTATCCCATAGTCTACTCTCGGTATACTACTTGTGGACTCGTCTCTTTCGGTTGCTTGAAATATATTTAATGGTGTTGCAGTATCCTGATTCATATTGTTAGCCTTCTCGCCTTTTAAGATAGATTTTAATGTACTTAAATTTAAATTGTCTATGTCGTCGTCGTCGTCGTCGTCGTCGTCGTCATTATCGCTAGCAATTTCGTTTTTAATTTCATTTAATTCATCTTTCGTCAATCGAGCTCTTTTATGATTGTTTTCTTGATTCGCATCAGATTTTGATGATGCGCTTCTTTTGAGTGAATTTTTTGCTTGCTGTTTCCGTTGCTTTCTAAGCGGTACATTTACTGCTCTTAAGCGCCATGAATTTTCCATATCATTTTCTTCGCTATTTTCACTTCGAACACGTTGTCGACCTTTTTTGTTAAATTTTTGACCTAGGGCCATAACAAGAGCGAAATTTTTCCCCGAACGCGGGTATGTTTCATCATCATCTGAAGAAGTAACATAGGATCTACGGCGCTTACGCAAGCCATGTTTCGATTTTCGTTTAACTATAGCACGTTTTTGTGTTCTACGCTTTCTAAATCTATTTCTTTGACCACTTTTGCTACAATATTTACGATTTATTTGGTTTCTTCCCAAATTAATTAAATCTTCGTCACTAGTAGAAGAAAATGACTCTGTCGAAGTTTTAGTCGATGTTGACGATGTGGAACTCGTGGACGTGCTACTGGAAGGGGAATACGATTCACTTGCTAAGCTCTTATCACAAATTTGGCTGTAGCTCATGTACTTTTTGCGTTGCGCAGTTTTACGTAAATTTCTCTTTGATATACGGTTACTTGCCGTCTGCCCTAAATCCTGCCCACTAAAACGCAATCCTGCTGATGTGCTTGCGCCGACATTAAACATTTCTCTATCCTCACTATTTGTGCTTTGACGTTTACTTGCGTCAGATAGATTGCTTTGCTTGTTATGGCCAGAAGGCTTCTTTTTAGCTGAAGTTGTCTCTTCATCGCTTGTATTAAAGCTGGTCTTACTTAATGGCTTCGTTTCATCGACGAAGACTACGTCAGAATCGGATGCCGAATGAAGACTTACCATTTCTGGAGTACGTAAATGTGGGGGCTTTCTTTCCAATACAAATTCACATTCGTCACTGCTTGTAGAAGAAAGTTCAATATTTTCTGTAGCAATTAAATTATTTACATTAGTGCACTGATTGGATTGAAGCTGATGTTGAGGTTGTTCGCGGCTTGATGTTGAAGTTGAGGGATCGTTGTTATCACTTTCATCTACCAATTCAATGATGGATTCGTTCCTGACCGCGTTGCTGGAGCTAGCACGATCATGCATCGACAAATTTATGGCTAGAACAAAATAAAGTAAATTATATATGCATTGAGACTCCTATGATATCAATTTGTTACATTACCATTGCCAGTGTATCTACTTCTCGTCGATGCATCAATCAAAAGGTTACTATCTCCGTCCGAGCTCTCCGATTCTGAATATTCGACTATTTCTTCTTGAATTTGTATCGAATAACGTACGGCTCTGTCGTAACCAATCATGTCATAAGGGGAACGTGCAAAATTACTTAATTCGTGAACAAAGTGAGCAGTTTTTGAACCCAAAAAAGGCTGCACTCGGCGCCTGAAAGCCGGCGACAATATATTCATGACGGTTAAGGCTTCAGCAATACTTTCAAAAGCATTAGAAGCTGTAACATCCAAAAGACAATGAATATCACGACGAATAAACGGCATTAAACGGTGCACTTGGGCGGGATTCTCCCTGTGAAAAGTATTGCAAATCAAATAACATAAATAGAGCAAAACGTATTTTTTACCTATAAAATCTTGCACTGCTCTCGCGAAAACGGCCAGTGACGTCACAAACTGGTAACGCGAACAATTTGCGATCATAAATATAAATTCGCCACATGTGACTAAGCGCCGCATCACCTATTTCATCCGGGTTACGCCGATAATAATCGTTCAAAAAGTCAATAGGATACGCTCGAGTTGCTCTTGCGGCACCAAACGAATTTCCTGAGCTCCTACTGCCACTTGCTCCGGATGTAACGGTAACAGTACTACGGCTACGGGAGAAGTGAGGTGGAGGGACTATTACGTACCGATCGACATAACTCACAAGGCCAAATGGTTCGAATTCAAAATCAGTCGGTATGACGTCTGTACGTGTCTGTACATGATATTCTTCGAATTGGTCGATCGATTTCACGTTATGTATAATGGATTTGAAGGTTTGTTTGCATAGTGGACATTCTGGCTTAACTTTACTCCATTCGCACAAGCATTTAAAACAAAACTGATGCATGCATGAATCAGTAAGGCATTTGTTTTTACAACGGCTTAAACAGATTGCGCAATTAGGGGGTGGAGATGAGGGTCGATCACCGTTGCCACCGGTCGTGGTATCGCCATTACCGTTGATCATATCGGCCTCACTATCGCTGCTGCTGGAAGACAGCGCCGGCAGTTTCAATTGCAGTCGAGGTATTAACGTTGGATATTGTGATTCAGTATTCGCAACATTTAAATCTTCAGAGCCAGACATGGTATTAAACTGATTAGGGGAATCTCTGGAATCATTATTGTGTGCTGATGTGTGGGCTTCAGTGGAATTCTCTCGCAGAACGGCATTTACCCCAACTAACAAGTCAGGCACTGCAGCGGATGGCAATGACGTATCAGCCATATTCTTATTTTTTCTTAACTATTTTGATTTTAACACCGTTTGGGTTTTCAAAATATTTCTCAAGTTAGTGTTTTTTCGGTCGATCTTCGCTATTTCCTCTAAAACCCTACATTTCACATTTCCTTTATTTTTTTTAAAGATTTTCGTTGTTTTCACTCAAACAACACCACCAGCAAAAACACTCGCGCAATAGGCATACATAAAAACGCTCACTGATTACACTCAAATACTGTCGTCTGCACGTAAAGTTTTATTAAATAGTTTGATTAGTACACAATACAAAATTTTTTGCAATTTCTAAAGATTCTATAAATATCCATTAATTTTACAAATATCTCTTCAAAATAAAGTAAAAATTTTTTAAAGAAAATCTGATTTGACGAATACTTCTTTTCCTTCTTCGACACTGTCAAACACAAATTACTCAATACATATGTATAGTATATGTATAGTTTTTTTCTTTTATGTATATATGAATCAAACTCACCATTTCGGATAATGAACTATTGAAATATTTTACATTTAAATATCGCACAAGTATTTAAATTAATTTTAAATTTGTAATTGTTAGTAATTTTTCGCTTTTATTTTATTTTGTAAACGGCGACTATCGAAGTCATAACTATGATTGCCAAGTTTTGCTTTTTTTCTGTTTTTAAAATATGTCTCTTTTGCTTTTAAATCATCTGTAATCGCTAATACAAACGAGAAAGAATATGAATTTGCAAATCAACTACAAATACTGTCCAAAACAAAATAAAACAAATATTTATTGGTGATATATGAGAAAAAAAAAAGATTTTTTTTGTTAACGTGTATTATATTTAAATGTTTTTATTAATGCAATACAGCATAACCAGCTTAGTAGGAATTTACGTTACGTTACGAATTTATAATAAAAACAAATTGACTCTTCTGAAGAGAAAGTAGATGCAAAATTTCATGAATCCTTCTATCGATTAAAGTTTCTATTAATTAAATTTTAAATAAGCTCTTGTAACTCATTTTTGTACTTATAAAAAAAATAGATTTATATAAATATGAGATATAAAATCCAATAGATCGTAAAAAATTAATTATCTTAGAATTATGTCAGTTTGCATGACAACTGTAGACGTCACAAAGTGTCACAATTGAGGAAAAGTTGTGTAGGCAGCTCTAGAGAACAGAAATGTCAAACAACAGAAGAGAGAAGCGAGCGAGAAAAGATACATTTTGCTTTCAATTAAAATTGCTTTTGAACCTCTTTTATTAATAATTAATTAAAATATTTTTGTTGTAATAAAATATATTTCTAACATAATAAAGTTATATTTTCAATAGCGGATTTTTAATAAACGTAAGTACGCGAATTGATCCAGAAAAAACAGATTGGTGTTTTTGTTTTGCTAGTAAAACCCATGGTTTGTTTAGTGGGCTAACGTCTTCAAGGAAAGCTGAAATATAAATTGTCATTTTATAAAATAATAGTTTCCAATAAAAACAAAAAAACGATATGAAAAAGATGTAAATATGTATTGAAAAAAATACTTGATCAATCTATTACTAAACAAAGGAGCAATACAAAAACAAAAAAACAAAACTGCGGAAAGAGTTAGTTATTGATGCATACAAACGTACCAATATAGAATGTAATGTATGTATGAACATTAACCTAACTGCATGCAATCTTCATGCGTCTTGTTTAGATTAGTTTATTACATTATTAAATAAAGTTCAAATTTCATTTAAGAAGATTTCGAAATATGGTTTCTATGTCAGGGTGTTCGTCAATATTCAGGAGTTGATTTATTTACACATGAAATTTAGTTGCAATTGTTTAGACTAACATAATCTAATGCGTCTTTTGCTGTGCTTGCAGATATTGACTAATTGAACTAGTTTGATTCGCTGCTTTTTATATATTTATTGCATATATATGTAAACAAATTTACATCAGCATACAATTGAAGACATCGGATAACTTAGTTCACATGAGCCTTTGTTGGTATTTTCTCTTTTTTTTTTTTTTGCTCACTCTAACACATTGGGGTTTCAACCCACGTATGCGGATTTGCTAGTGGCAGTTTTTTACGAAACGGCTATGCTGCTTTTTATTCAAAAACTACTTAGCTCGAAAAAAAATACGAAAGTATATCTTGATAGATAAGAGAAATCCGTACAATTAATGCGTTTTTGTGATATCTGAGGTAATAAATGGTCTCAAATCGGGGAGTGCCATACGTTCGAGGTGAGACAGTTATTTTAGTTTAAATGAAAAATTTGACTTTTATGGACGAGAAACAAAACTTCCAACAAGCGTCTTTCTATGTTTGAGCTGTGAAAGAACGATAAAGAGATTGCAAGCCAAAGAATAATTAAGCCAAACCTTTATTTGTAAAGACCCGTCGGAAATCATCTTTAAGTCTTGGGAAATAAAGCTACTTCACGGACCCCTGGGTGGCCTCAATTACGACGACATTAATTTCAACATGGTTCGTTCTAATGCAAAAAAGTATCTGCTGAACTTGTCTTGGACCATCAAATATTTAAAAATAGTAGATGGCCCTTTATTTAAATCATATAATAAAAGTTATGATCGTTTAGTGGAGTTTACTGCTTCATTGAAGTAGTTAAGTTTTAAACATAATGACTGCAGTTAAAGCGTGCATCAAGCATCCAAATATAAAAATGCGATTTGAATGCATACGAAGTTAAACAAATTGCTTGCATCGCATCACCGCAAATTGTTGGCATAGTTTTAATCTCGCTGCATGCATCACTACTATGTTACGTGTAGCATGCACTAAGGTTAAAATTTGGCAAAAATGTTAATTGTAGCAAGATTAAAATCATTTCCTGAATCGATTTAAACTTGTCTGTCTGGTATATCAGCGTGTTTCGGCTCAAGGGTGAACACTGTTTAAAATGGATCTGATCGGGTCATTTGAAAAGTGTTTTTGTAGGAAAATATGTCCAATATGTTTCGATGAAAATCGGTAGGAACCAGGATTTTGGCATGTAAAACAAATGTAAAAAAATTTAAACATCGTTTGCATCGTTTATGACAGAAAGCACTGATTTTTAATATTTCATGATGAAGATTGATCTGTAAGAGTAATTCGATTTAAATTAAGCGTATCAAATCCGGATCAAGAGGTACATTTCTTTCGACAATACCATAATATATTTGTAATTTTCCGTGTTTCCCCACGAAAGTAAGTGGGTAGTTCTATTAGGCGTAGCGTACTCAATGGTCGGGCTTAGCCGTCTCTAATGTTTTCACTTATTTAAATCTTCAAATTAATTTTTAATACAAAGCTTGCTATCTCCAGCAGGCTTATGGGCTAACATCACTTGTTACAGTTAGCCGAGATGCAGGACATTCCTGAGTTTGTTGATTATATTTAAAAAAAAAGGATTCAAAATTTTTAGTTGCAATTTTCTCCCTAGTCTTTTAGGGAAGTTTACACACATCAACTAAAACCATACTTCCATACTTTGCCTTATTTATTGGGAGTACAATTTAATTCGATCCATTTTTTATGGTCATATGTTTCAGAAAAAAATTAATGAATAGATTAATCAAAGTAATTTCCATCGCTGGCTATTACTTTCTCTTACTTATAGACAATTGATGAATTCTTTAAGGGAAAGACAACTATTGCTACTTTTTGAGGCTGTGTAAGAAAAAATTGTGCTTTTTGGTTAGCATCACAAGAATGGAAACCTCGTTCGACCAGGCAGTAAATAATTTATTGTAACCAGTATTAATCAGAAGGAGTAATGTCTGCTAACAGTAGTAGGGAGGGTAACAAATTCCAGGATAGCGCTGCTAAAATTTCCGTAGCTTGTATTGCTAAATGGAGGCGAATTTCGTCTTACTGAAAACGCATGATATAATGACTTTTGAAAACCGTCTTCGGTTTTCTGTTCTATTTGATTGAAATAAATTATAATATGATGCCATACTCACCTGACCCGAAGCTTTGTTAGTTTTAACTGATTTTGAACTTTTTAAACGAAGTTTAAAACAGTTCTATAATTTTTCTCACCTGACCCGAAGCTTTGTTAGTTTTAACTGATTTCGAACATTTGAAACGAAGTTTAAAACAGTTCTATAATTTTTCTGATTTTCGAACTTAGCCCGACGAGAATGCTAAGAACAAATAAGAGATGAGGTCCGCTTTTCGGAACAAACTTTTGATCTATGGTGTACGTAAATGTGATATCCGTTATTAATTTTCCCTATAAGGTTTATAGGACATCTGACTCAAGTTTCTGCACGTTGCAAACATTTGGTAAATGTAAAAAAATATCTCCTGTAGAGAGTATACAAACAATGGGCGATATGAGGAAATTTGTATTATAAAACGTAAACTTAACGATTATCTCTTGTTCTTCAGATTGTATAATGGTCATGTCGTAAAAATGTCACAAAATGATTCTGATGAAATACGCAGCGCTGCCGAATTGATAATAACTCAGTCACGCCAAATGATGCAATCTCGTTTTGGGAATCCTTCTGGAATCGACATGTGTACGCTTAATAAAACTTAATTAAATGAAGAATATAAATTAATTTTCTATTTCTTTTCTATTTTAGCGCGAACGCATTCAATAAATCTCATAACTGAAGAATTTCTTAGCGGTTATATGCAAGATGGACGCATGTCGGTAGTGCGAAGATTTTTTTGTTTATTTGTAACGTTTGATTTGGTTTTCGTCTCACTTTTGTGGTTAATATGTATAGTGGTAAGTTTTCACGGGAATTTAAGAATATTGATAAGGATATTTTTTATCTTCTGATTATAGATGAATGGTGATAATATATTTCAAGCTTTTCAAAAACAAATCGTACATTATACGATATACACATCGCTTTTTGACGTAGTCGTGGCTGCAATTTGTCGTTTTTCAACATTAATATTATTTTATGCTTTCTTGTATATTAATCATTGGTTTATTATAGCGGTAAGGAAATCTATTGATGAATTTTGAAATGTAAACTTTGGTATTTTATATTATAGTTGTCTACTAGCGGTTCGTGTTTCTTTTTAATCACCAAAGTTTTTTTCTTTGATGTAAGTTTACGAGACATAAGAGATATTTAGTATTTTTTTTTTTTTTTTTTGTGAAAATGTTTTTAAATTTTACAAATTTCAGTGGGTGGATTCCAGGCAACAAATTTTTGAAGTAATCCTTATCATAACATCTTTTGTGTTAGCTTGGGGTGAAGCTTGGTTTCTAGATTGCCGAGTTATACCGCAAGAACGTCATGCACGGCGTTATTTTTCTAGTAAGTATGCAGCATTAGATATTCTCTTAGATCCGATTCGATTAGATTAAGTCAGAAAAATTTTTTATAAGAACATCAAAAATTTTAGAGCAGACTTTTTCTCATCAAAAAATTTCTTGAGTTTATTCCATATTTTTATGAGTGTCGATCGACATTGATATTTTTGGACATCTTTGCAATGTTCATGCAACTGTAAAACTCTCGATTGCATCGTCATCAAGAGCGTCTCTTTTGTGACACTTTTGTCGCTTCGCTCCGCATATTTTGTTTTGAATTCAAAATGTCAAACGAACGCAGCATTAAAAATGCCTGAAATTATTTTTTCTTCAATATTGAGCACTTTTTTTTTTTATTACAGATGGTAGTTCTTCTTCTGGTCGCGCCCCACATATGGCACCTTTATTAGCTTCACACAATGAAAGACGTCCCGCAGAAAGTGTTGCAGATTTCTATTCTCCTTTAGATTCGGCACACGATACCGATGAAGAGGAAGAGCAGGTGCGTACGTATTTTTAATTCTTGCGGTCGGTATTAATTCATTCAAGAGTTCAGTACATTATTGATTCGAGTATCTATACAGAGAATTGATTTACATAATTTATACATGAACCGTTCGCTCTTTAAACCAAATACTTGTTTTTTTGTTGCTAGACTCTGAAGATATTCTATACGCAGTTACAAGTTCTTTATCATATCATATCTTATGCGGATTGAATTGTATTGAAAATTAAACATTTTTTTTTTTTTTGAAAGGGAAAATATTCTAAAAATGTAAATTTCTAAATCTAGATAACAAATTGATTATCTTATAATCTGATTACAACTTTAAGTGATGTCAGTTGGTCTGCAACTTTCTATCACGATGGTGCTAAGAAATTCTGTTCATATCCTTAGTGAAAACAACAATTTTTTTTCTTTCTTTACTTCTCTAGGACGAAGAATATCACCAAATGGGTTTAGATTGCGTGCGAAGAGCTTATGACTTGTTACAATGCACGGATTGGAAAGTGGAAAAAGTGACTAAGAAAGGAGACACAATTAGTAGTTTACATCGTGAGAAATTGGGTAAAATCTATAAATTAACGGTACGTAAGAATATTTCAAAGATATATTCTGGGTGATTTTTTTATATATATATAAATTCAACAAAAAATTTTTGAAGGGCCGCTTAAAATATTCTCCAAAAGCGTTATGTGAAGAATTATTTTATAAAATTGAAGGACAACCACACTGGAATCCTACAATGCTCGAATCAAAGATTGTTAGGGTAAGTATTTGACTTTGAGAAAAAAAAAAGAAAATAAGGATTGAATGTATCATATTCTAGAAAATTAACTCTTATACTGACATAACATATCAGGCTACTGTTGGAGGTGGCGGTGGTATGATTAAAAGTCGGGACTTTGTTAATTTACGTTGCTGGCGTCTATTTCGTGAGGGTAAAATGTGTGAAGACAATATTGCGGGCGGCGAGGAAAGCACTGATGAAGATATGCTAAATGGATCCTGTGACGGGAGTGTCTCTACGATATCCGAAGGTGAAGGCTACATAGCTACATTGCCGGGTAGTGTGGGGAGCTGTCGTACAGAACATTCTCTATCTGTGCAAGCGCAGCGATCAGATGCTTTTCATACGTTAAGTAGGAGTTTAGGAGCCAAAGATTTCACGGAAATATTACGTTTAGATTTCGATGAGCCTCCTCCTTTGGAGGATGAATTCGAAGATGCTAGGGAACATTTGGATGAAAATCAGCAAATTCAACAACAAACATCTACTGTTGTATCAGCTGCTAAGTCTTCAATGAAGGGAAAAGTATGGATCAGTGCTGCAATTAGTGTAGATTATAATAAAATTCCGGCCATTAGTAAATACACTAGGTAAGCTAATTAAACCCATTGTCACATAACGAAGATGAACTAGTAATTGTATGTTTTACGAAAGATATATTGAGAGGCAACATAGTTTCCGTAGAACCTATTTTCCCTTAAACGGGGCTGTCTGATCTGTCGTTAATTTTTATAAGTGTGCCCAAATTTCTATGCATTTCGTCTATCGATAGTTGTCTTGTTTGAAGATAATTCTTAATTACTTTGTAAAGATTGTCCAAGTGTGTACTGTTCCATAATAAACTTTGTTAAATCAAAACCTTGGAAGCGATTAAAACAAATCTCACACACACGATGTAAACTCGCAAAGATGAAATAAAAAACGAGCGTATGCAAAAACTTATAATCGTGAGGAACAATTGAAGAATTTTTGTCCAACTTAGTTAAAAAAAAAGAAAAAAACTAAAATATTGAGTAGAATTCGCCTTAAGGCGGATTTATATATTATTAATATATTTGGCCTATGATTAGTTTGAATCCTAGTTTTTGTATTATTTTCACCAGAGGAGAAAATCTTGTAGCTGGATTTGCTATGCATGAGATTGATGGTAAACGTGATGCTTGCATATTTGAATGGATTTTATGTTTGGACTTGAAAGGCTACATTCCACGTTATGTTTTGGATACTGTACGTATTTATTTGTATTTTATTTAATTTTTTTTTTTCCTAATAATAGTTTTTCTTTGGATATTCCTTTAATCAAGGCCTACACAACATTCATGACCGATTATATGACTCATTTGCGCAAATACATTATTGAATTACGCCAAAAACGTCGATTAGTGCCTGGAAATTAAAGTCTTTTAAATTGTATTTTATTTCGTAACTCTTTTTTTAATATTAAGCATTAAAGCTGATGTTTTATTTTGCTTTTTAGTGTATAAGTCTAAATAATATTTAAAAATAAATAAGAATCACAAACTGAACTGAGCAAACATTCGAGCATCATTTATTTTTTATATGTTTTCCATTTAACTACATTTATACAATCTGCTCTTATTTCTCTAATTATTTTAAGTCATTATATATATTAAGAGGAATATTGTAAATGTGTTTGTAAGGAAGTTATTTTTTTTTTTTTTTTTTTTTAATATAAATAAAGAACATATTTGTATTTTTAAATAAAAAAATCTTTTTCTTTGAATTATTATATCGAATTGAAGGACGTAAATGCGAGGCAATCAATTTTCTTTATTTGTGACGAACTTGACTGCAGAAATAGTTGTTTGTTGAGAAAAGCTTCTGGTACATCGTGCCACAATCTTCTTAACATTGTTTTCACACACAATGCTTCGGTGTTTTTGGCTCCAGGAACGTTAGTTTATACATTTGGCAGATGTGAACTTTTTCAATAAACCTTGAGTTGTTCGCTTATCGCCATAAATCATTGTTCCATGTTTCTCCTTCCTTTCTTCAATAATCTGCAAAGAACTTTTACGTTCACACTGTAAGTATGTGAAATTCGATTAAAATGAAATTTTTTTTTTTTATACGACTCGATTTCTTTTATACGAATTCAGTGGTAATGGCTTGAACGTGTAAAAATACGATGAATTAAGATGAAGCGATCAAGAAAGCTGTGCCTTGAAATGATTACTGAAAGTGATGAACTATATTTTCTTTTTATTCTCTTGATATTTCAGGAATAATTCGAATTTTTAACTCAAAAATATGTAAGAAAAATTTGATTTTTCAACCTAAAAATTTCGTTTCTAGCCAAATGCAAATGAGCGCCTACATCTCTACCACGTTTTCGCAAAAGTTTTTTATCCCAAAAAATATGCAACAAATTCTTAACACGTTGCAATTAGATAATGCTAAGTAGTAATTTTCCTTTGAATTTGACGTATTTCGAAAATTAAGATAAAACTCATGCTTTTATAATTTTTTTTTATTTTTTTTTAAATATAGTGTTTTAAAAAAAAATTATGTTATAAGAAGCCAGCCACAGCATGGGTATTTTCAACATGCGAATAAATATCTTTCGGGGTAATTGAGTAGTCAAAGGAATTTATTTGCTGTCCGCCTGAGGAAACCAAGATTGACAAGCTTCCATAGCTATTTCGCACATAGCAGTGAACGCCTTGGCATTATCGTATTCTAAAAGACAATATAAAGCATAGTGATAGATATATATTTTTATTTTTATTTACTCATCCTACTAACTCTCACCGACATTGTTGCGTTTACCAAAAATGCTGCCATTAAAAGGGGGTTTACGATAGGCCGCTTCGGTAGAACTCAGCATGACCGCGGCCATAACGGAAAGAATTACAATAAATGCCATCGAGAAACGTAAAGCGAACATGTTTAAGCTTTTTTTTTTATTTCGGGATCTCTTTCTTCTTGAAACAGTTTTCGTTTGGAATGCTCAAAGTGAACTGATACTGTCCAACAGTGTACGATGAGTTTTTATACAAGAAATAGTTGCCGGTTATTGACAACGGGCTACTACTATTCATCCTTTGGTCTCTAAGGACTTTTTTCATATTAAAATATAATTAAAGATAAATTGAAAGCGTTTTATATATGTAATTATTAGATTTTTTTCTACTTTTTATTAATAAGTTACTTAACAAACGACAAACACATACACGCACATATTCATTTTGAATTGAGCGAATACACATTCTTTTATATTAAGATACTGATTTTTATTTGAATTTTGTTGGGATTGATTGTGTGAATCAATTCAGCTTTTATATTTCTGTTTTAATACGGAACAGCTAATCATGCATTTTCCAATCAAGTACTTTAGAGAATTCTTTCTCACCAAATGCTATCATTTTTGACTGTTCCATGCACAAATTTTGTCGTTTTAGATTATCGATGAGAAATAATTGTTTTTTATAGGCATTTAATAGATCGGATCGTTGCTTTTTTAAACTCTTGATTTGTTTATCTTTGGCTTCGGATTCGGTACGTGTTGAATCTTTTAAATCACGTTCCGAAGTTTTCATTGCGCCTATAGTACTACGTGCATTATCCAGCTCCTCGTTAGCACGAAATAGACGTTTTTCCAGATTTTTATTGGTTTGTGTGACAATCTTTAGATCTCGCTTAATCGTTTCTAATTCTTTTTGTTGCGCTGTTTGTTCAACAGAGCGTTCCTTTAGACGACGATTAGCTTCCTCGAGTTGGGATTCAGTTTTGCTTAACTGCTCAGCGACCGCATTATGTTTCATATATGCTTGATCGCGTTGCTGTTCCATAATCTTTGAACGTTCGAGAGCCTTCTCTAAAAGCTCTTTCTGTTCGGACATTTCCTGGTTGATACGATCGTGATCCTCTTCCAAAATAGTTATTTTCGACTTTAAAAACCTATATATGACGATAACGTTTGATCTAAACTCGATCTCAAAGGGATTGAAGCTTTATATGTAACTTACTTGATTAATCCTTCGGTACTGATATGACGACGACCACTGCTGTTCGTGCTTAATTGAGACCTATGCTCCGGACCTTGTAATGATGTGTTACTCTCAATCTGTGTGGCACCCGCCGTATTGCGCATGTTTAGGTTTTCACAGCGCATGGCCGAATATTCTTCCTTTACAAGTACTTCTAAGGACGGGCTTTCCACAAACTTCGGATTTCGATATTTGACTGTAAAAGTTGCTGCTGGTGTTGTTCCTCCAGATTGCTTGAAATTCGACATAACCGAACGACTAGTTTCATTTCCTTTGCACGTTGACTTTCGTGTCTGAGCTTGTGAAAAAGATGTCACTGGTGTATTGCCTATAGACACATATGAAGGATTAAGATTATGAAGCTTTCGGTCGTTAATTATAATACGTAGGCTTACCATTAACCCGATTTGCACGAGAAGTCTCACGGCCCTTGTTTACTAAATGACTACCTTGGCCAGTTGCAACAGCCTCAGTGATAGTCTCATTACCTAGACGTTTTTTGCCGATTGAACTTTGCCCCTTCCCCTTCGAAAATACAGGGATACGATTTTCAGTTTTTGCAACAGTCTTTCCAAAGCTATTAGCTTGCCCCGGCGTCATTATTTGTTTGAATTGATCCTGTGTTGGCATTTCTAATGTTGATTCGTAATCTGATCGCTTTGACGCCTGCCCTTTATATGATTTACTTGTCTTATTTGTTTTATTTGTCGTATTACTATTATGCTGGTCCAAAACGGAGCTTGCTATGCGGTTTAATTGTTCGTTTAACTCGATAAATTCCTTTTCTTTCGATAGCAGCTCGCTCATTGTGTATCATGGACAACACAATAGAAACCTTTATTTGCTGATCTTGTCTAGTTCAACCGGAATTTAGTGGTAAATTATTTAATTATGTTTTTAATTAAAAAAAAATTAAATGGAGCTAAACAAAAAAAAATCAAAACTCGTTACATTAAATTTTTGAAATTCAATTAATTATTTTTAATAAATATTGAATAATAATTAATTTCGTTTTATTGATTGTTTCCAAAAAACACAAAAAAACCAAAGAGACAATGATTTTCAAAATTCATAAACTAAAATGAAAATCAGTCAAAGTAGTTTTATTTTTTTATGAAGTTTAACAGAAATTGAAAGATTTTTCACTTGTGCAACTTCTGCAATTGGGAGGATAGACTGTTGTCCATGACAATAACGAATGCTACTTTGTTGATAAAAGCTTTACTTTACTTAACAACCGAAAACAATCGACTTTGCTTTACATATTGCATATATATGTATATGTAATGTATAATATATATATATGTAATGTATAATAGAAAGAAATATTTTATATGATTGATGACACGGATTTAATAACTGCCGTAAGGATTATGCGAATTATTTTTTGACATTCTTGGCGTATGGCTTCCAAGTTAGCTTAATAAGCAAAAATCCATATTGACAAAATAAACCATTTCTGTCTACGTTCTCTAAATATTGTTAATGATTCAGACAATTGTTTATAAATATTAAACTGATATCGTTTCTCATGTAGGAATACTGGCATAGGTGTAGGCGTTTATTAGAATTAACTTCGATAAATTCATTAGACTTTGTCAAGGCTATTTACCAAATCCAGATTTATATGGCGGAATATATTATATTTTTCAAGAGTTTGCATATCATAAAAGTATTTAACGGTGATTCCACACCCACATACTTTATAAATTTTTGGCTACCGTATGTAACAGCTTGTCTATTCGTTATAATCATTTTGTAACCTCAAAACTTTATCTAGAAAATCAATAACAATTTTTTCAAAATTACAATTTTTCAATTTCAGGTTTCTTTTTTATCCAATGACGTCACAGTAGAATAAAGAAATAGAACAATTTGCAAGACATCGATAACATGTATCCATTACAAAAAGCGAATCAATATCGCGTTTTCAGTAATAATATGCGCAAATATTTTATAAACCACATGACACATCATTCAATTAGATTGTAGGATAAGTAATTTTTTTTTTATTTTGCCGTTTCTCTAGCGGACTTGTAACACAGAGTGAAAAAGCATATTTTCTTCTTCATTTAGGGTACTTTCTCTTGCAGTTCCATCATACAAACGTATTTGAATATCGAATTCGGTCAACCAGAGCATTCAGAATGATCTCAAAGAAGATGAGTTACTTATGACTTTTCAAGCCAATTCTTGCTTCAAATAATATTTTTCCCATTAAATAGCAACGCTTTATCAACACACAATCAGATCAGATTAATCCATTGTTTTGAAAATTACGAAAGTAGTGCCACTAAAGCAATTGTAACTTGCAAGCTAATGGCAGTAGTGGCGAAATCTATATCTCATCCTACGAACTTATTGAGTGATGTGTTATAGATTCTCTAGATGGCTGCATCGACTTGGTCATGTCTACTAGTTAGTCTCATTTATTAAAATTACTAGTAAAGGGAAAGTTAAATAATACCCGTTAAAATTATAATTAACGGAAAATTGAATTTAAATTACAACTTCAAAAATATTTTGTAGATGTTTTTAGACGTCAACAGACGGATGTGGAGCTCTTCATGGATCTGGAGTTCTCTAGATCTGCCTGCACACTTCTAATTACTAACAATCGGATTTGTGTGAGTATTGTTAAAAAGTGTGATTTGAAATCGGAGATCAAAGAAAAATGTAACATTTTCATGAAAGAATCTTATATATTCAATTTAATCGAAAATGCAAATTCCGAACCACCTCAAGAGCCGCACTAAACCTTCACTGCTGTTTTGGTGATTGCTTGATGAGATTTTTTGTGCTTTTGAAATCCCAGCTGCGACTATTTTGTTTATTTACGAATATAGACAGATAAAGACAAATAAAAACGTTATAGTTAGCCGAGGCTGATTGTTAAGCTACACCCTACGCCTGTTCTCCTAACAATTAATGCGGAATTTTAGCAAAATTTGTTTTCCTGTCAAAGATTTATAACTATTTTTATCGTAAGGTATACATTTTTAATATTTATGTCAAACTATTCTTGCAAACCAGTTTTCGTCATAAAATATTCAAAATCAAATTTTTACCATAAAGGCTTAACTTTCGTTAGAGTCTTTATATGGAGTTGTATCCATTAATTCGGTATACCCGATCCAAATTTACTGCTTTGTTTATTTATTATATATCATAAATTATATATTATATGTTACATATAATTTATTATATATTTTATATTATATATTATGTATTATATATTACATATTATTTATTACATAATATATGTTATATATTATATATTATACATTATATATTATATATTATACATTATATATTATATATTATATATTATATATTATATATTATATATTATATATTATACATTATATATTATATATTATATATTATATGTTACATATAATTTATTATATATTTTATATTATATATTATATATTATATATTAGATATTAGATATTAGATATTAGATATTATATATTATATATTATATATTATATATTATATATTATATATTATATATTATATATTATATAAAACATATTATATTGTTTAAGTTTCATAAAAAGTAGAAAAAACAATAGAAAATTAGAAATTCAGTACGAAAAATTTGATAATTGTAGGTGCACTCGAAAGACTGGTGATGAATAAATTGAGATATGCTTACACAGACCGTAATAGTCATTTAACGTCTAAACTCTTTCAAGTTAATAACAAGGAGTTCTTTCGGTAGCATTTACTTTCAATATGTGTGATTATATGTTTTTATTTTGAAACAAATACAAACGCAGTTGATTCATTATTTTGTATTTTCCAAGGTACTCTAGTGTGCGGCCCACGTACTTTTCTTCAATTGTCTACATATGCGGACATGAATGTTCGGAAAATACACCCAAAAATACATACATTAAGTTTCATTTATTCTCTCTTTTTTGGTCTGTCGTCTTAACTCTATATGTATACATGTGTATGAATATATATGAATATATCTCATCAAATAGCATGTAGTATAATAAGGTTTTCAAATGTTTAGATATATTTTCATTATTCAAACAAGAAATTTGTGTTCACATATGAGTGATAGAAATGGAGTCAATTATCTGACTGCTTTATAAGAACATGCAAAGTTTCTTTCTTTCCTTTTTCTTTTGTTTTTATTTATTTTTTTTTAAATAAGCCGGAGAGCATACATATGTTTATAATGAAAACATGCCAGCACAAGCATACGCAAATATACATATTTTTATTATAAACTTAGTTTAAATGCTTTTCGTTACACTCCAAACCGGCCAGACCAGTTATTATATCATTTGCATTGGGTTCATTGCAAAAAGCCAAGTTTATAAGAGAATTTTTTCATGTTTAAGATATAAGCGAAGCGGAAAGGAAGAGAATTTTGTGAGAGGAAATTAATTGATTTAATTGAAAAAAATTATTTTTAGAAAGCATCAATAAATCAAAGCATTTGAATATCAGTTAAATATATTTATCATTATTTAGATTAATTATATTGTTTATATTGTTAATTATGTGTTTTTTCTTTACTTGCTCTTGCAATCAAATTAAATTTCAAAACATTAGTTTTGAGAGCTGTATAGTAATGCAAAATGTTAGGCAGTACAAGATATACTACTTTTGGTTGAGCTGAATTTTAAGTTTTATAAGCTTTCATATAAAGAAAAGGAAGGATAAGAAGATCTTAGTTCACATCTTATTTTTAAATGGATGGGGGAGGGTAAGCTTTTCTGCAGAATTTTCTCTTAATTTCTTTACAAATAATGTTTTCAATTGATTGTCCAGTACATTTTGAATTAGCCTTAAGTCTGTTTACTTTAGAAATTCGTTTTGACAATTTTTTTTTTTTTACTAAATCATATATAATTGAAAAAGACTATATATCTCACATTATTTCCTCGCGAAATTTTAGTTTGATTGATGATATATTCTTACATTCTGCACATATTTGAAGTGGGTTTTTGCAAGCTTCAAGAAAGACTTGTAATGGATCCAACTTTTATTATATTATTGATTCACAATGATTTAAGCCTCTCCTTCCCTTTGTCCCTTTAGATAAGTTCTTACATGGCATTTATCTTATGATCAAAGCAGTTGAATAATGGCATTAAACGAAGCATAGATGTAAGATATTTGATAATCGGCATTGCCCGACCATAGTTTAACTTAATTCGTTGATTGAAGTGTTTCTAAAATTGAAACATTTTTGAAGTTAATATTTGTGTCATATGAATAAGAGTTGCATTTTGTCTTCATAACTGTTAGGTATGAACATTTTTTATGTAAGAGAAGGATCCATTCAAATAAATAAGGTCTCAATTAGTGTAATCGTATGAAACTGATGCTCTGCCTGCCCTGGAAAACCTGCAAGATGTAGCAACAAATCTAAAAAAAATTTAATTTATTTCATTTGCCAACAGCATAAAAGTTATAAGAGCTACCGCGCTAATAAAATTTGATTGATATGCATTGGAAGGTAGTGGATTGGTTGATGGATGCTTTCAAGCTCATCATTTATGTATTCATTTCATTCAATCATTTTGTGCTCTCTACGCATTAATTATTAATTATTAATTAATATCTTGGATTAAATTAGATATAGACCATATCAAGTCCAAGTACAGGGTATACGAAATTCGTCTACAGTTTAGTTTTTTTCTTTATATCACATGTTAAAAGTTGTATATACACACATATATGTAAATAGTAAAAATGTTTAACGATTTGTTTTGATAGCTTGAGGAAAAAAAGGTAGAAAAAAAAAAGAAACGCAATACAGAAAATAATAAATGCATCAAGCAGTTGCTTTTTAACATTTGTAATAAAAATCATAATAAAATCAAAACAGGCAACGAAGCGAAGCATAATAGAAATATTTATATGAAAAACTTCCCATCTCTTAACACTAACAAGTGTTTACAAAAGACAAGGGAAAAAAGCTATACAGATATGGTTTGCAATGAATCTTGGAATGCCATCATTATATCCGACAACATATTTCAAAATTTCAAAACGCTTTAAGTCACTAGGATGATATATCGAGACTAACTTTAAATGGTATACTTATTATTGAAAGTTTTTATAAAATTCGACATCAATATTCTTCGATTGTAGATAATAAGCCACTGAAAAATAATTCGTTATTTTTTTAAAGTTAATTTTTTTTTTGTTTTTTCGATTCAAGGACATCCTCTGATTTTATTATATTTGAATTTAATTATGAACAGCATGATTAATTTAAGCTTAAAGTATGAAGAATATATAGAGCGTTGATTTGAGGACAAACAGTTAAGGACTTTACTTTCAAGAAGTTTATAACTTTGACAGGGACGACGGCAAAAAGAATGCAAGGAATCTGATTGTCGCCATGATAGAAAGAAATGATATATATATATCAAGAGTCAGCTTATCAGTTTGAATTTCCAGTGTTCGGAATTACCCACAAAGGCGAATGAACGCAGCAGACGTATAGACGGCATTGATCTTAACTTATCAAGTTGCAAGTGTGTACATTTTTATTTGCGACTTTAATATGGTGTGTAACAAAAGGACAGACGGACATATATATAATTGTCTAAGATAGTAGATAGTTCCGTTCATATTTGGTACTCTGATAAATGTCGAACCGATAGGATTAACTAAGCCAAATTTAAACTTTCTTTTTTTCTTTCAACATTAGCGATATTGATATCGTTCAAAGCAGCTAGATGGAATGGTTTTTTCCAAATAAAGAGAATAGATAATGGACCTAGTTTCAACTTCTCACATCCATTTTTGCCAATTTGTTTTGTCTCACCGCATAAGGACGGATGGACAGACAGCTATCGGGAACACTTTTTAAAGAAACATACGCTAACTTGATTTTCATCAAATTAAAATTTTTAATTTTAGTATTGATCCGAACATAAACATGGATGCATAGGCTAGTGCTAAACGAATAGAGGAAATAACACAAATTGCAGTTTTCCATGGCGATGTTTATTGCGTTAGGACATTTGAAACCTCATATGAACGTATAGGCAGATGACTAAATACAAAGGAAGAATGTGTCAGATTACAGGTTTCTACGTCTATTTTTCCCATTTTGACATGATTGACAATAGAAGTGCGGACGGACCTACTAGAGTCAAACAAATAGAAGAAGAATAGTTCAGATTTTAGTTTTCCATGTCGATTTTTATTTATTATTTCGAAATTAATAACAATAAATGGACCCAGGGGAGGAATTGATTTGAAGATTTTTTTTGTAAAGTTTTGAATTTTTTTAGCTGAGATGATTTATAAAGCAGAGATGATTTGAAAAGCAGAGATGATTTATAAAGAAGAGATGATTTATTTGAGCAGAGAGATGATTGAAAGAATATTTCATGCTGATCACTGATCACTAGCAAAGTTCTTTTGTTAGTTACGAACGTTATGAGAAAATGAATATATCTTCACCCTTCCGTAATAGTTACATACATACATATATAATATTAAGTTAAACGTACCACTTTTAGCGTATGTTTAGACACTTATGAAAATGCAAAGATGATAAAATATTTATACTGAGTGACCACTATAGCGTTACATTATAACTAATATTAATGCAATCAGTAAACAACATATACGCTGGTGTTTGTAGCTGTCGGTCTGTCTCTGCCCTGGAAAAATCAACCAACTGACATTATTATGAGTTACATTATTTAAGCCGTGATAGATAATCAAATAACTGAGTGCGTCCTCATGTGTAATGTGATCCAACCAAGTTAAATACAACACAAAGGGAGAAATATATAATAAAATCAAAGAAGACGCATTTCTTAAGCAGCACAATACGTATTAATCGTCTCACAACCATTGTTACAACTAAAGCTAAGGAATGTATTTAAACTTGCGATTTATGTATATAATAATAATATTTTGTGCAAATATTTACAGAGATAAAATTAAAGTTTAGTGTTTTTGTTTATTTTACTCTCTTAAAAAATGTTGCAAATAATTTTACTCTGAAACTTGGTAAGACCGGTTAGTTGCTTAGTTGTTTGTTTAAGAAGCATTAGTAAGCTGAGATTTAAGTAAGTTTTTTAAAAAGCCTCTTTATATGTGTGCATGTGTATTTGTGTTAAGTATCTAACAAATGTTAACTCAAACTGTTATTCTTCTTAAGTCAGTCAGTTAGTTTAGTTAGTCAGTCATACAACAGTTGTTATATATAAACAACGTTCAAGTCTTTCTATCTCCCGAAATCTTGTTGTTGCTACTATTGAGCGTCTTTTTGACGCTTCGAAACCTGCTTAGCTAGTGCCAGACAACAGTCTGAGCCAGGTTAGTGAGTTGAGCACAACACTTAACGAATATTCTTAAGCGGCGCGTTTTTTTTTTTGTTTGTGCTCAAAAATTAAACGCGTTTTTCTGTCGGTTTTTGTGGTGTTGTTGTGATTTTTTGTGTTTTTTTTTCTTACTGAAATGTTTTAATCAAAAAACTTTTAGGCAAATAAATATGATTTAAATTAATTTTTAGGAAAAGCTATTTAAAAGGGGAAAAGGGTGTGTATGTGTGTGAATTTTATTTAATATGCAAGGAAATCAAAAAGTAAAATGTTTACATGAAAGTGATTATCTGAGAGGAGTGTGCATGTTTTGTTTTTGAAAGTAATTACATGTATATGCTACTGAAAAAAATAAGATTTCCGGACTACTCCTTTTAGTGTTGTTTGCTGTAACTTAAAATGCAAATTTTTTATATTCAAAAAGTAACCTTTGCTTAAATTTTGTGATACGAAGACAAGTTTAACGTAATATATATATATATATATATGTTTATATGTGTGTATGTATGTATGTGTGTATATTGGGAGTAAAAATTATTTCGGTCCATTTCGTAAAAGATGGATTTAGCGATATGTGCTAGTGAAAAGATAGGGTTGTAGACGTCAAACAAAGGATTTGAAAGTTCGTCGGCTGACACATAGATGGCGCTACTAGTATTAAGCCCATATGATTTTTAGTTAGCCCTAACCTTCAAAAAACACGTTTATAATAATTGACAGCTGTTGCACTACTAGTACATGAGTTGCGTCTTTCCACACTTTGGAGTCGGTTCATCACGTGCAGTCCACTCGGCTGATTGTCGACTGGACTCTGTGGAGCCATGTTTCAACCATTGTCATATATCGACGCAAACATTCGGGTTTATTACGATTGAACAGCCACTACAACGGAATCTTAGACGATTTGTCTCCGCATCGTAGAATTATTCTCGACTGAAAATGTTAATTTACGATCAAAATTCTTGTCGTTGGAGGGGAAATTTTGACTTCCTTGCTTAATTGGAAAGGTCGTGCCGCAAAATCCTTACGAGCGCTGAACAACGGTTGCGTTACGATATCCAAAGCACAAGTAATCATGATGCAGATTACATCGAAAAAGTTGAATATTCCTAGTGGCCCTATTTGAGTGAGGAGTGAGAGGGGGAAGGAGGGGGGTCAGTTGGTTGTGGTATACTATGATTTGTTCCAACAATATGGAATAATCATTAGAGAATGCTACCACCAATAATAACCGAGAAAGTTAGGACGAAAAAACCGGGGAATATGTCAAAAGTTATGATATCGTGAGTTTTGAAAACAACGAAATTTGGCTCCATTTAGCAAAACTCGCTAACGACAGTTTAGTAGGGATAACCTGGAATGCCCCACCATTTAGGCATTACTCCTTCTGATTAACATTGGCTTGAATGGATTACTTATTGTTTGATCTTCCATTGTTATAGCGATACTCAAAAATAGATCTTATCTTGCACAGCCCCAAAGGAAGACTTTCCCTTACGAAATTCAAATTTTACGTAAAAGAAGAAGAAAGTAATAGTTTAGGATGGTTAATACTTTAATTGATATGCGCAGATTCCTTTTGTGCTGAAATAAATGCACCGCCAAAATCCGACCGAGCTAATTTGTACTCTCAATATATGTGTATTCGTATATATAAAATTATAATAAAATCCGCAAAAATAATTAAATGAATTTAATGAAAACTCAAAAATAAAAGGAAGACAGATTTACTCAAGGAATTTTAATTTAATTTTTTTTTTTTTTCAAAATAAATTTTACAGATTTCAATTCTCAGCTAATGCTGATCCGCTTGATTTAATTTATTTTGAAATTAATCAACAACAACAACAAGTAAGTAAAAATTTTATTTTAATATTAAGAAGAAGAAACATTATTGTCAGCATGGCGAACTATTATACGCCCTACACTACTTTATCTAACATAATTATTCAGATTTTTTTTTCTATGTAAAGGCTTATTTTTCATGAGAACCCTTACGAGAAAAGATATTCGAATAGTGTAGATCTACGTTGTCCAAATTCGTTACAGGAAGTTTTTAAGGGAAATCGTTCTTCTTACTTAGTTATGCTAAGTTAACATTTCCGGGCCAATTTTTATAGAGAGATATTAAAATTCGAAAATTTTTTTTCTTGTAAGGTCTTCTTCGATATAGGACTTTATATGAGTAGTGATCGCATAACTGAGCCGATCCAATCTTTGTTTTCAATATCGTTCTCCTTTAAGTTAAATTATATCAACAAACTAAATTTCATTAAAAATGTCTCGAGAGTTACGATCTACTGTTTGAATACACGAAGACCTGGGCTGGGATCAGGCAAAGAAAGGGAAATAGAGGATGAACATGCCTACATTGATTTAGAAAATGAACTTGAAACGATGATACTGAATATTACGTTAAATTAAAACTCACTGACCGGATGGCTGATAAGTGACGTTCAGTGTGACATTCAGAAATACGTTTTCGAAAGGTCATCAAGTAGAATTTATTGTTGATTTTTCAATGCCATCTGTTGTCGATAATTTTAAGTAGGCAAATAATAGGTATAGACATTTACTTGTACCTTTCCGAAGGAATTCGTTACGCTAAGTTCTGAAATATACCTGATTCACTTAAAAGTATTATGAAAATCGTGAAAAAATCAAAAATTTTAATGAATCAATATTTGAAACTTAGTTTCAATGAATCGATTCGGTTGAGGGCTCTGCGGTACATTGTGTTTTTCTGATGTCTTATTTCCGAGTTACATAATTATTTTTTATTTTTTCTTAGTAATGCATTACATGGTTTATATGTAATGTATCTAACGACTTGAAGGATGCAAAGAAATTTGTCACAATCGATGAGGAATTTTGGAAAAAAACTTTCAATAATTTAGTTTTGCTGGTTCATGATCGACTTTGATTTGTTAAAACATTAATAGATATTAGAATAGATCTCATGATGTAGTTGCAAGAAAAATGGACAAAGAAAAATTAGTCATCATATCATATTTATTAATATTCTACAATCGGTAATAGATTTAGTGAATATTTCATTGAAAATCAATATTTTATATAAAGATCTCATTTCAATTGAAAATTTCAAAAAAAAAGGTTTAATTTATACAACTGGCGATCAAGATTTGTTTTTGTTTATTTTTAAAAGGAATTGAAAAGGTTAATAATCTAATTTCATGTGATATTTCTCTCTTCCTTTCTCTCTCCTTTTCTTTCTCTCTCTCCTTCTCTCCCTCTCTCTTGATATGTAATATTTGCCGCTGAATTAAATTCTAAAGGAATTTTTTTCAATTTGTTAACGAAAGCATACCAATGCAACGGATATCCGTCTTGAGTCACGTTTCTTGAATCATAAGAATGCACAACTCGAACTCGTAAGGAATTTTAAATAAAAAATTATAAAAATATTGTTCAAAGTAAAAAATACATTTTTTTTATAATTTTTTTTTTCTCCTGCGATTAAAGATAAAAATAATTTTAAGGAAAGAAATGCTTTTTAATACAGACGTTATTTAGTGTAATTATTTTTTAATTTGACTAACGTTGACTTCCAGTTTGCCTTTCCTTTTATTGTTTGCAAATTTTACCATATTTGTGAACTCACTTATCTTTAAATATGATGCAATGGCAGTTTATTGCAATAACATAAGTTAAAGTAAGAAAACGTCATCTTTCTTTAACGTGTATTACTAAGTGTACGCCTTATGCGTGGATGTTATTAAACGATGATGATGATGAAGCTTCAACGCTACATTTAAATTGAAATTTAACCTTGAGAAACAGGTTAAAAACTTACGCAAAAATCGCAAACAAGCAAAACTGAAAGAAAAAAAGTCAACATTTGATATATAAACCGAACAACAGCAACAGGTTTTTGACGGAATCTTCATAAACAGCAGTATTTCTTTTTTTTATTTATTGTTTTTTTTTTTCTGATCAATTGATATTTATTTCATGAGAAAATAACCATAAAAGAATTTTAATTTTAAAAGAATAAGAAACTTACCACAAAAAATTTAGAAAACAAAGAACCATTGGATTTGTGTTCTTTGTAAAAAGGATGATCGGGTGTATTTTAGTTCTTAGGTTTTGACGAAACGATGGACAAAGGAACAAAAGAAAAAATTATTCAATTGATCTGAACTCTTAAAAAAATCAATATTTCTTAAAAAGCATACTACGTCAAGCAACTACACTAGTACAACATATTATAGATCAGCTGTGCGCGGCCTTTAGTGGATAAATTTGGATCTTTTTCGACACTTTCACTAACAGCACTAACATGATTGCGGCAGAGCATGCTTTTCGATGATGTATGGGTCTTAAAAAAGTGTAGCTACTAGAGAATAAGAGTTTTTGTATAAGTTTTCTATTATTTCAACGAATTCGGCGGTTGTTCAATGATCCATTATATAAAATGGCAAACATTACATTAAACATGTAATGCCCTGGATGACTGTTCTGTTTTACATATGTTACTGAAATAAGGCTACGAAATTTAACCCCATGAAATAGACAATTTTAACAGGTGGACTGTAAAGATCATAGACGGACGCATAGATGACGCTACTAGCATCAAATCCATATGATTTTTAGTTAGCCCTAATCTTCAGAAGACACGTGTATAAATTTGACAGCTGTTGCACTAATAGTATATGAGTTACAGCATTTTTAGTGAAGCAACTTTTGTTAGTTTGAAAAAATGGATAAAACGGAATTTCGTGTCTTAATAAAGCATTGCCTTTTGGCGACAAAAAATACTATTGATCAACATTATTCGGACTTTGCACCAGGAAAATCAATCGTAGAGAAGTGGTTTGCTAAATTTAAACGAGGCGAAATGAGCACCGAGGACGATGCACGCAGTGAACGCCCCGAAACATGAAAAAAATTCACAAAATAATTTCGGATAACCGTAGAGTGAAATTGATTGAGGTAGCCGAGACCATAAAGATATCAAAGGAACGTGTTGAATATATCGGGAATGAATATTTGGATATGCGAAAGCTCTGTTCAAAGTGGGTGCCGCGCGAGCTCACAATCGATCAAAAACAACAATGAATTGATGATTCTAAGCAGTGTTTGGACCTCTTCAATCGTAATAAACCCAAATGTTTGCGTCGATATATGACAACGGATGAAACATGGCTCCATCATTTCACACCGAAGTCCAATCGACATTCAGCCAAGTGGACTGAAAGCCTATTTTGAGGTTAAAGACAAATCGTAATATAAAAATTGTATCGAAAAATTTTATGATCGTGCTATAATCGTTGTATAGCCCTCGAAGGCAACTATATTGAATAATAAAGTCAAATTCTATCAAAAGCAGAGTTTTTCTATATTAGCCTACGATCTTTTCAGCCCACCTGGTATTTATATAAGAATTTCGTTAACACATTCATGCGTGCAAGCAAAGGATATGAAGATGTTTGGAAAGCATTAAATTTAGAATTCAATTTCTAAAAGTTTATATTAAGTTCACGCATTTCTACATTAAGGTTTGATTTACTTAAGAATTTTTAATTTAATTTACTCAAGAACCTCTAAAACCGTACGTATTTGAAAGATGCTATCTGCTATAAAGCTTAACTATATTTTTATTAGCAAATATTGTGTCAAAGTGAACGATACATTAATCTAAGCCTAAATCGTAATCGTAAATAATGCTACAAAATGCTACAAATATTTTTAAGCCAAAACTAAAAATATGTAATCATCATGCTTTCATGCTCTCATAGTCAACGATGGCCGTAATTTATAAAAGAGTGGGACAACATCGAAAATAAATTAGAAAATTCAATATATTTCTCTTAGTAAAATTTAGTATAAAGATTTATTGAAATTACATAGAATTAGTGTGAAATCATCAAATTCACACTAATTGCTAAACAACTAATTTCTCGTATGTTTACCCCAAATGGTGAGTAAGCAACATTCGTCTTAAAGCAAATAATTTTTTGATTTATTGTATTTTTCTTTTCTTTTTTTTTTTCAAAGTTTCGTTGTCTTGTTGTCCATTTGAAAAAATTCTTTTTGGACTATTTGTTGTTGACATGATTAATGATCAGAAAACCTGTTAACGTATGATATCTCATATAGAATCTATCCATTTAAGTTTGATTGCGTATTTCAAAGTGAATGTATCTCCGAAAACCCACACATAGCAGCGTTAAATTAAACAAAAACTCTTTAACACGTCCAATTTTATTCTTTTAATATATATATAAATTGTACATTTTGTTGTTATTGTATTTTAATTCTTTAATGAAACGAGTTTTTAGGTTCATTTATATTTTAGTTTACATTTAATTGCATTTCATTTCATTTCATTTCATTTGTTTGGTAATAAAGTCATTAACTCGTCATCGTTTGTTGTCTTTGCTTTTATTTTTTTTTTTCTTATTTTATTTTAACACCGTTAACCTGACCAGAAAACTAACCTTGAAGTATAATTTATTCATTGTTAATAAACAAAAAACAAAAAAAAAAGGAAAAAGGTAAAACTTTACTTTTATTATTAAAAAAAAATAAAGCAAAAAATTTAAGTAAGACTTGAAGACACTATTAAAAAGCGAATTAGAAAAAGTAAAAACTTATTAAAGGATTAGAGAGAGAAAAAGTAAAAGCTAAAGCTTGTTTTAAAGCAAATCTTGAATATCTACTATGATTTCTTTTTTTTTTTTTATGAATTATATTGATGTAGAACATTTATGTCTCTGCTTCATGTTTATGCCAAATATTAGAGATCGATGATCACTTTTGTTTGTTCGTTGTAAACAAGTAGATAAGTAGTTTGTAGTGTCAAGATTCAATTCACAAATAAAGCTAAAATGGTTTGTAATGGTAACGTTTTGAAAACATTGTTTGAATCTAAGATTATTTGTAGACTAAATTCAGGAAACGGTTAGTGGAGTAAAAATCATTCATTCTGACTTTCTTCATATAACTCCACTAATAATTTTGAGTTCATTAAAAATGTCTTAAAATTTAAAAAAAAAAAAAAAAAAACTATTTGCCCTTTAATTTATACTGTGTCTCTCTTACCTTGGTCTTTTTTTGTGTGCGCGTGGGCGATTCCTGTTATAGTTATTTTTAGCGAGTTTAAGTTTTGTCTTTGTTCTAGTGTGCCTTATAATGTTTTAATTTATTTAAATCGTCTATTATGCCATAGAACATTATGCGTTTGCAATGCTTGAATTCAATTTTTTATAAGTAAAACTTTCTACAAAAATTCATAGCACCTTTATATAAGCTAGAATCGCTTTATGGTCGTTAGGGTCTTCTTGAAAAATCAACATACGTAAATATAATATGAACAAACAAGACGCACCAATGAAAAGAGTGAAGAGAAATTTTATCTACGAATTAAAGATCCGAACTTATCTTTGACATGAACTAATTGTCTCTATATCTACTTTGCAGTCTTTTATCGTAACAAATCAATAGAGTACAACGTGGATTATCGACGCGTGATTTCAGCAGCCATTATCAGACATTTGGCCAAAGATAATCGAAAATAAAGTTCGAAGAGGAACACTCTTCGCGAAATATTATATTATGGGGCAGAGTGAGAAAGAAAGATCATCCATCTATTTTTAAATATTTTTACATCTTAGAGAAACTAAGGGCATGTACAATCTGTTTCCAAACTCCGTCTATGAATTATAAAACCAATGAATGTTAAATTGTTTTCAACGAGAAACAGTCTTTATTTTCGAATGGATTTTCGAATGGATTAACTTTTTTCTTTGATATTTTTCATTCGATGTACGGCAATTGTTGTTGTTGTTGCCTTCAACATAAGCTAACCATTCTATCCATGCCATCATTCAAAGATATGGTGTAAATTTTTGATCGGAATTATGATTCACATTTCGTATTAAAAAGCTTGTGTTTACGACAGAATCCTAAGGATCTAGTTTTGAAAATTCGTGTGAGAAGAAAGTTATTCATCCGGTATATATTCATATGATGAAATTCATTATTTTTATACCCACCACCGAACGGTGGGCTATACTCAGAGTCCTTATAAGGTGTATACATATGCATACATATATATATATACATTTATATTTGACTAGTGTCAAATTATAATAATGTCCGTCCGTGTAAGTTACTGTCCCTCCGTGTGTTGTTGATGCTGGTTGGTTGCAAAAATTAACATATCAGCTTTAAATTTCGCTGAAATATTGGGAATTCTTGCACTCAGGTTCATACTGAAAATACATCAAATTAATCAAGGGACACGCCCACAATAAAAAGTAAACTGAAAGCACCTCTGTTTTTATAAACCTTCGCTCATTACTCCGGAATTATGGAACATGGTTATTTTATGGAGGACCTTACTGTTCATATTCAAAAAAAGTCGGTCACGCCTATAAAAGATTATAAGTGATCAAATGTTTATTTCTTTTACTTTTTTGACGTTTTTTCTTCTTATTACTCATAAGGTAAACAAGACTGCAAAATTTGCTATTAGTATAATGAAATGAATGGTGATGGGTATACAAGATTCGGCCACAGCCGAATATAACTATCTTACTATTATGCTCTACTAGAAGTTGAAAGTTTGCGGTATTCTTGTATTATTATGTGAGTAGATACGAACATTTTCTTACTTCTAATAATTAATTAGTAATAATTAATTTTACTTCTATTAATTAATTAGTCATAATATCGTTGCAATAAGGGCCGGAAGAGTATAGAGCAAGTGCGTTTAAATTAAATTTTTGAAATTAAGCAACTCAAAACTCAAAAAAGAATGAAGAAAATTATTAAAATATTAACTCCACTTAAACTCCACTTGTTCCAGTACATTTAACTCTCGAAGATTATAAGCGAAGCAGATGGGAATCTTGCTTCTTTTGCTTTGTTTTTATATTTTTTACGGTAGGTTCTGCGACTGATTCCCGCCACATCTCGAACTGTATTAATATAATTTTTTTAACATAAAATTTATCCACATTTGTTGATGGTTCGTATGGTAAATTTCCTTTACATCTGATTTAGTGGTATGCTTAAAAGCAAAACCATTACCATATGAATATTTTCATGCTACGTTAGCATAACATACTCAAATACAATCTCTTAACCATTTGTTTATACTTGTCCATATGAGTTCGTAGTTCCGTAGGTGTGGTCAACTTACATGAGAAAAAGAATTTAGCAGCTTATAGAATTTTCAAAGTAAACTCATTGAACTTTTTGAACCGATTGAGAAACGTTCAAATATCATGTCATGCAAATCTTTATTTGCAGTAATTGTCACACACCATAGCCGTCGCTTAGCTTAGTGTAGACTGTGGGAAAATTGGAAAAAACTACCAATTTTCTTGAAACAATAGCTTTTTTTATAATACGGTGCAAAAATGTATTATTTTAGTCAAACCCAATCAAAAAGTAAAAATTAAAAATTAAAACCAGTTTCCCAATGGCTATTAAAGGTACAGAGCCAGAGACAATCTCTAAAAGCTTTAATAGCGCAGTCCAAACAAAGTATTAATAAATAAATAAAAAAAGTGAATAATTTAAATACGAAAAACTAACTTTTTCTATACATACATATATATATATATAACTATAAATATAAAAAATTTTAACGTGAAAAACGTGCAAAATGTAAGGCATAATAATACAGCTAAACTAGATTTTTAGAGCAACCAACGCAGTGAATAACGTATGTATTAGTTTACTGTTCATTCAGAACATTTTATGACGATTTATTTCTTCTATCACCCATTTCTCATGGGATATATTAAGTTCTTCAAATGATTGTAACGCGTGGGAATTTTTATTGCCGTTGCCGTAAACTACACACTTTTTGAATTAAACGAAAGAGGTTTAGCCATCTCTATCTAATAACGCGATTATGATTACACCGCAATAATGACCTTCTGGTGCATATTATTGTGTTGCAAACTCAAAAAGTTGTTAGGAAGCGCGTCTATTAAGTCAGGATGCCTGCAGTTACTCTCTTTCTTTCTTTCCGTCCACACTTTTTCTTACCATCACATCTCCTGGATGATTTGCTGCTAAAAAAAGAGTAAAAAATCATAGAATCTATTGAATAGAGAATCAAAGTATTTCGATTAATAGATTCTGGCATAATTAATAACAACATCTAGTTTGCTCTAAATATTGTCCCCGCATTTTTTTTTTTTTTTTCGCTAGATGTTGTTGATGCCTATATATCTGGCAACACCTACCTGATTGTTTGAAACGAACATGTACTTAAAAGATAACACTTTAGCTTACATTTTTTGTGAAGATAGTTTAGTTCAAAAAGTTATATTGATTAGAAAATGAGTGAAATATCTGATGTTATGTCATGTTTTTTTTACTACCAAGAAGGTAAAAAAAAATTGTGAAGTGTGAGGTGGGGAACGATGTAAGTGAATGAATAACCCAGGAATGATTTGCTCGATTTCGTTTCGCAAATTTTGACATGAAAGATGCACGTCGCTCTAGTCGGCCAGTCATTTAATAATTCGGTTAAAGTTGCAACTGGTGTAGTAAGATCGGCAAACAAGTTATCAGAAAATAGGCATGAAACATGAACCATATTACAGTTTGGAATCATTTGAAAAGAGCAACAGAAGCTGGAAAATGTATTAAAAAACCGCGGGGACATTTCGTATTACTCTTTATAATAAAAATAAAGTAAATATTTGGTGTAGATTATGGTTATATTCAAACCGTTTTCAAAATATTCTTTCCATTGGCCGATAGACTTTTGCTTACACCAAACCCAGTTTTCAGAACATTTTCCCATACTTTATCTGGTGCGTCCATTACATAAATTTTAAGTGCATTAACTGCTGCTTTTCTACGCCAGATGTCTATTTTCATATGGTTCCCGGTGTTTATGCACTACGACTGACTACATTTAACTAATAATTTCCTTTGGATGTTATTGGGCAATTAGTTACAGAAGATCGAAATAAGTTCTCTAACTTTATAGCAAATAATAATATTTTGCGGTCAAAAATAGGCTTTTCCAATCAAAGAAAGTAGCTTTCGAAAGACGCTTATCTTGGGCGACGCTGACACTTTCTTAAAGGACCTTTAGTGTATAAAAATTTAAATAATAATTTATTAATCTTAGGTATTCTAGAATTCCTTATCTGCCTTGAAATTTTGCATAAAATTTGCAACATATTCAACATGAGTAAGTCGCTCAAATACGCGATAAAATGTTATAAATTCACACTTTCAGTCAGTACGATATACTGGAACGATTTATTCCTATTAATCAGTCTCTAAATACGATGGTATTTACACGTTTAAAAAGAGAGATGTTCTACAACACTTCTGACATGCAATTGTTAACCGTTGGGGAATTCGAATATCCGTGATAACTGATATAAAAAAAATGATATAAAAAACTGAAATCACATATGATCTCTTTTCGCAGACCATATTTGGAAACCGTGTGTCCACTAACATGCCATTACAAAACTGAAGTTGCTTAGGAAGTAAAAGAAAAGTATTAAAAACTATTTATCTAAAGCAGATGGTAACTCTTTACGGAAATATTGATTTGAAATCTGCCGCAAATGTTGGTCATGATTAACAAGTATGCGTTTAAAAATTGTTATCATTCGTTATACTGACGCGTTCAGATTTCATTAAACGCTTAATGATTTTTGATACAATATTTGCTTAAGTGATATGTTTAGAAGTTCTCTCATAGTCGACTAAAGCTTTTATACGTGTTTTTCTTCTTCAATTTTTTTTTTTTGTTTTCGTAATTTCAACTCAGTTACCCAAGAACAAAATCCGAAACGCGTATTTGTGAGGCATTTTTATGCGAAGCTAAACTGGTTTATTGTCCAGGGCTCAAGTTTATTTTTGTAACGTTGATAAAAACGTTATATTGCCCGCAGCTAACGTTGTCGGAAACTGCCAATAGAATCAGTTATGGTGGCTTCGTTTAGCAAACGATTTTTCTTCTTCTTATTTTGCTTTAGATGATATAATTAGTTGTAATAAAATTAAATGCTTTGTTAAATTTTTTAAAAATTGCTGTCGGTTTTAGAAATTTTTTTTTTTGCAAGCTATTAAATATCACATAAGATAATATGTAACGTACGTAAGCTGTAATAAATGCTAGAAAATGACAAAAAAAAAATTAATGTGAACACACGATTAAGTGGAAAAGTTGTGCTCGATTTGGAACGAATCTTGATTGTCTATACATAACTTCTGTCCGAGTGAAAAACTTCTAAAATTGAATTTTAATTTTGTTTCTTTATATCTTATATATATATTCGTAGACGAATTACATTCATTTTGATATTTCAGATCATTATCTTCAAGACTGGGGATTTTAAGATCAGATAACAGATGATCAGAGAGACGTTTACAAATTTATGATTTCACTTTAATTTCAATATTATTCATGGCGTTACCAACTAGTTGTTCTAAAATCAACAAAGAGAAGTTAGTGCATTCGCCGCTTGTAAATAGTATCAGCATTAGTAGTAGTTTTAATTCCCATTTGTTTGTATGATCTCTTCCCTACGGAACACAGCAAATTACATGCCTATATAAAATGATGAGCCGTGTTGCCAATGTCCATGGATGATATGTGTACAAATAATCTACGTATGATGCGCGTTAATTCCTTAGACGTTAAGAATCTATGGAGTAATTTTCAGCTATTTGGGGGGTTTGGCGATGGTATGCTGAAAAAAGAAACACTTTATATGCCTGCGAGGTATCTTGGCGCTGCTCTTCTGTTTATCTATGACGGACCTATGGATGATAGGTATACAACTCAGTGACCAATTCACTTTAGTTCCTATTAATTACGCTACAAACGTAAGGAATCCCCGGAGTAAAATTCATTTGCTGAAGCAATTTCGTGATCGCAGTGATTTATACTAGAAAAGAGTATATAGCATTGAGTCTACAATTGAAATTTAAAAGATTTTCCAGAAAGGATGTATCTAGTACTATGTCGTGTTGGATGGTACTGCGTGTTTTTCATATGTGAAGGTGTTATCTTTATATTTTACACAACAGTATGGTGTATCCCATTAAAATATACGAAATAAAGTTTCTGGAAGCTAAGATTGTGAGGACGGTAATTTCCTTAATATTTCACACACATTGAAATATTAATTCCTTTTCCTCTAATCTGTTGTTCTATTTTCTAATATATTATATAAACTCCCATCCGAAATGAAAACCCATTCGTTTCAACTACTTTGAATTCAAGACAGTTTTATTTAATAATTAACAGCTATAATACAAAATCTAAATTCCAATATAGGCCGTCCTTCTGTCTAAGCCTAGTAAAATAATTCTGCACAACCCCTCAGAACCCTCCTGCCTGGACATTCCGGTGTTTTACGGACAAAAATTCTATGTGCGACCGTTCCCGTCGCCAAAAGGTGAAGAGGACCTGGTTACCATCCCTCATTTTGGTTTTTTGTCTTCAGTTGGCGTTGCCAACTCCTTTCACTCTTTACCAGAGTTCTCTCTCCTTCACAGTAGTTGTCTTCATACTGTGAGTTACTGCTGATGGCAGTAACCGCACAATTCTAATTTCAAACATAGCAAGAAATAGAGGCAGAGAGAGTGTAGACCAAAACGAGGGGGCGACTTTGGTCCTTACAGGTTGAATTCTGCGCCAAACGTGCAAAATATCAATTTTTTAACTTTATTTGAAAGACGAGTACCGCTAATGGTGGCGTGTCACAAAACCATATCGAAGCGTAGTTCAGTGGCTTAACATCAACAATAAAAGCAGATACCATTAGGGGAACAAAATGCTGATCCCATCGAACGAAACTGTCACTAGGAAACGCTATCAGGAAAAACTAATGAAATTGATTCGAAGTGTAAAAGAATAATAGATGTAATATGCGAAAAGACATTAAAGCTAACTTTCCGGCATAAGGTCTCGTACTGCAAAACCTTTCCAGAAAACGTTTGGCCTGCTCTTCCCTCTCTATTCATCATATATTATTCCTTATGATTACTAATGATTGCAATCGATTACTTGTTGCTTGTCACAGTACGATTCCAATGCTTTTGAGGACACCCAAGATAGCATCAAGTGATCAACTTTTCTTATGGTGTAAGGTAGATATTCAGCCCGACAAATAAGAAAAGAAAAAAGAAATTAGCTAACAATAGCCAACGCTTTTAATCAACGACTTTTTGCTAGTTTTTTTTGATAAAATTTCAGTTTTAATATAAAAAATTTTTTAATGCTTAAGTGAAGTTCATATCATGTCTCAATAAAGACCCACCACTATTATATGGTCGGCAGGGATTCCTCGTCTGTGTGTTGAAAATGTTGAGCAGAACTTGACATAAAATTCGAGTTTTCGAGTAATTATTAAAAAAGAAAAAGAAAGAAAAATTTATGATTTAAATGTAAACTAAATTAGCAAGTGGAAGAATTAAGTTAAAAAAAGATCTTAAGATACATTTATAATACAACTTATTTTCCTTTTAAAATGTTTTTTAAGGAGAAATATTTTTTTAAGGTCTATGAAAACCAACCGTTCGCTAAAAAGCTTGTGGCACACAACTCTGAGGAAGATTGACAAACTCTGCTGTAAATCTTTTAAATCGTTGTAATAAAAATTGCGTCATAAAATATGTGCATTATAATGATCCACTAACTGATATAATCTCTCAGATGTTAAGTTTGCTCTCCTCTTAAATAGATGAAGAAGAAATAACGCAAAAAAAAAAAACTGACTCTTGCAGTTTTCAAAGCAGAAAAAACCACATTTGTCCATCACACAACAACATCTTGACTGGGGGCGGTTTTAGTCAATTTTATGAAGCGGCAGTATGTTGCCACATAGTGTTGTAATGCTGTTGAAACATACTGAACAACATACTGAATTTTAATTTTAATTTTAATTTTTTGTACGAATTTATAGTAAAATCTCAGTTAGACTTCATAAATGAATGGCGCAGTATTTCAATTGACCTTTTCATCAAAAAAAAAAAGAAAAAAAAAAGTGCAATTAGTAAAACATGACAAGAAAAACCTATCGAGCGATAGTTTACTATATGGTAACTTAATTATCAACTACTTGTTAAAATATGTAATAAAAAAAAGCAAAAAAGCTATTACGCTTTTGTAGTTTGAAGAATCGACAATAGTACGGCTATCCTCGAACGTGTACTCTATAATTTATAACTTGGAAATACGACCTTGGAAAGCTATGTTTTATGGTTATTCGCAAACTGCTAGTGTATTTCTGTGGAGAGTACTATCATTCAATTCTTGCCAGGTGAGGGGGAATTGCACGTATTTCGGCTGTTGAATTAAGCACCTGATTAAAGTCTTATGTTTCTGGTAAATAATGGCTTTTTTTTTTAATATTACAGAACAAGGAAAAAGTACGTGGCGTTTTCGTTAATAGGTGGCTTTACAGTCGCCGTAACTTACCAACTTTAGTACCTGTCGATTAACTATATCGGACCGTACTATAGTGCAAGTGGAAGCTGATAGTCCGTAGATAACTAAAAAAAACATTATAACATTTATTAAATCAGCCGACAGCACTTGGTTATCGAAAGTGAAGAAAACGGTCTCCTTTGTTCGAAATTTTTCACATTTATTTCGTATATCAAAATATCCATTTTTACCGATTTTTGTCGAAATACATTAAGACTTGTAATTTTTTTTAGGTAAAGCTTTTTATGAGGAGTGGCCATAAAAATAATCCGATCAAATTTATTTGCAGTAGAATTCTTTCTTGAGTCATAAAACGCGAATATAACCAAGTTTGTCAAAATTTCTCAAAAATTGCGAACTTAAAGTTGAATATAAAAATACATGGAAAGACATCACACGGACAGACTCATAGACAGGCTTGAGGCGATTCAGAAAATGATTCTGAATTGATCGGTACCTATACAAGGTAGGTCTGTCTTGGGCCCTTCGAGTCCATAGACATATCCGCACAAACTTATAATAATCTGTACCACAAGTGGTGTAGAGTTTAAATAGGATTTTGCCGCCGCAACTGCCTGTAACCTAAAAATAAAAATCAATACGTCTGTCCGTGTCTACGTCGGTTGTCTGTTCACATTTCCGAATTTGTCATATAAAGGTAAACCTTTGCTTTGTACATACATACCAAGTTAAGATTGACAGATCACGACTGAAAATTGACATGATAAATCAACCAGTGCTCATAGGAAAAATTGCGCACAAAGAATCCATAGCAGATATCTAGCTAAAATGGTTATATACTAAAATAACAATTCAGAAACAATTCAGAACATACTTCGAGTAAGACCTACGAATTTTTCTTCTCTTGTAGATAAATGTTTAAACAGTCACAGAATACAGCTACAGAATGAATACAGTTCTCATAGCTAATCACACATGATCCAACCGCTACTTATATTAAAGCCTTCTCCTAGTTGATCGCGTTTTGATCGCACGTTATCGCCTCTATGTCTGCCCATATAAGATGTATTTTGAGTGTATTTTTTAGGATGAAAAATGTAACGCATCTATGTCGAGTATATTCTCTTGAGCGGATTTGCTGTTTACATTTAATATTTTCTTTAAAATATGATCATTCTGTTATTGACATAGAGCGGTTTTCCGTATTGATTATATTCATAAGCGTAATGAAATTTCAAAAAAATCCCACCTATCCACGTGAATACATTTACACACAGTGACCTTGTAATATTTGTGCTTAAATGTCTGTCTATACGATTTTATATACAATTATTGTACCGCAAAAAAATTTATTATAATAAATAAGATTTATTAGCAAGTGACGCTTGAGTTATTTTCTATTGTATTTTCTTACAATGTTTTTTTTTTTTTTTTGCAATTGACAAAAATTGATTGATGTATAAAGCGAAAAATAACAAACGCTTTGCTATTTCAATTAATTGGAATTTTCATAGAATTTATGTATAATTGATTTTTACAAAAGTTCTTTTTCTTTCTGCCAAAAAAAAAGAAAAAAAAAACATTCCCAATTGATGTCGATTTCAATGAGATGTGTATGTCTAAGCTGACATAGGAAATCGCTTTGAGCTCACAAGTAATTTAAATTATTTGAATTTTTGTTTCTTTTTTTATCATTAGTTTCTTAGCTTAGTTCAAATAGAGAAACAGAGAAAGAAAGACAGAAAGAGAGAGAGAGAGAGAGAGAAAGAGAGAGAGAGAGAAAAAAAGAGAGAAACTATATATGTGCACTGTGACCTAGTTTTCTTAAGTTAATTTCCTGTCTATTGTTTCCAGGTTTGTATTTCAAGTCTTTTGTTTTGTTTTCCATGCAGTGAAATTGACCCTTTTTGTGATAAACCGAATACCAATCCACAGACACACAAACGCGTATACATTTTCTTTACAAATGATCTCTAATTTCATCGGCTGGCTTTTTTTTTATAGTTTTCCAATTTTTTTTTTTATGTTCAGTTTCTTATATTCATCTATACGAGGCTTGCTCGATATGTATGCTAATAAGAAAATCCGAGAGATTATATACTACAACTACCAAAGGTATTAGATAAATAGTGTTGTGAAACATTTCGGATTGAGTTGGGCTTTTGAATATCACGCAAATCCAGTCAAATTTCCGTATTGAATACGTCAAGTAAATTCGACTTTGAAAGTATCTAGAGATTTGATTAAACAACTCAATGAGGTTCGATTACTTTTCGAAATCACTTCACTCTTTTTTCTAGTTTTTAGTTTGACATCTTTAACTTTGACTATTTCAAGTTTTTTAATGTTTATCTAAAGAGAAAAATCCTATCATAATTAATTTTTTTTAAGATTAACTTACGATAGATCTATCTCTTCGAAACGAATCAATGCCAGTATCGAGAATAATTCTGAATTATTTTCTGAATCGATTTAAGTGTGTTTTTTCTTGTGCCTCTCTGTGCGTGATTTTTGCGTTCAATCCACAGGTAAATATTTTTGAGATATCTTAACGATATTTAGTAAACTGAAGTGTTCCGATTTAAGGAATCATTTCATTGAAACGGGATTGGATTGTACTACATTTTTTCACTTCAATAAGTTGAAAATTTAATTTCAATTTAAAAACAAAATAATCTTTTAAAAAATATCGTCTAAATCGTTCTTTTCCTCACTCGAATCTCAAATGGCCCAATGAAGTTCAGCTGTGATACGCGACTCCAATATATCCCACTTTGTCTGCTTCATAGAAAACTTCTATATTTCTTAGTACTTTTCAGCAATAATTTTTAACGACTTTCGATGGAAGCTAAGTAAACAAAGACGCGCACAAATTAGCTTCTGCCGCCATACAGAAATACTAGATTTGGATTAGATTGCGTATTAACACAAACTGGCAACGCACACTTATTTTTGCCAGATATATTAAGCGACCCTCGTATATTTTTCATCACGTACAGAAGGCAAAAAGCAAATCAAGTGCCATTAGCTCGCGTTGTAAATTTTAAAATTTTAGGCAATAAAATTATATAGTTTTTGCTATTTTCGTTTTTCTTAAATATCCCCTGCAGACAGCAGCTTTGCTAATGCTAATGGTGTTGACGGTGCATTAATTGAACTTTTTATATATATATATATATAGAGTATACTTTTGGAAAGAAAATTTCTTAAGCTTTTTAAAACGTTAACAAACGTCCGCCAAAATGTCAAATGTATTTTAGTGGGATCTGAGCTAACAATGGTGTGAAGAAATTTCCTATAAAATTAATAATTTAGTATAGCATTACGTCCACATTTTCCAAACCATTACCTCTATTTAAAAGGGTGAAATAATTCACTAGTTGGCGTTATGTTGTTGGCAGCTAAACGACCACTTTATTATGCCGCAATAATTCGTTCACATAATTTTTTTTTTTTGTTTTTTTTTCCCAGTCTTCATTATAATAATTAAAAAGCATAATAATTTCTGCATAATAGTTAAATACAATAGATTTAGTTAAGCACCACATTTCAAATATGATGAAAAAAATGTATAGAAATAAATTTATTTGTTTTACTTTTCCTTTTAAATGATTTTAAAATATTTTTGCAATAAGATTCGACTTAAAACATTAGTTTTACTTTTTCTTTTTTTTTTTAAACGAGATTGATTGACGTTTGTTGAGTATAGGGTATTCAGAAATGAAATTTTGCTTTTCATCAAAATATATATCACGGATAAACTATGTTATGTGTTGTTCATGAACTCATGCATGAAATTTATTTATATTACGTTCTGAAAAGTGCTAGCACAAGGTCAATTGGCTAATAATAGAAAAAATACATAACAATAATCAAACGATTAAATAATTAAATTAGATGCTGCACCTTGGACACAAATGCAATTCATAGGTGAGTTGTGAGTTCAAAGTTTTCCTCAAACAAAACAGAAGTTGCAAGTAACGATGTACATGTGACTTATATGGTGTACATGCTTTAAGGGCTATAAATGTACGGTTAAGCGGAACTATGCCTAGTCTAATGGTTACTAGGTTCGACTGTCAGCTAGAAGACCTAAGTACGATTCCTGATATAGTAGCACCGGACTAAAAGTAGTACTTCATTACTCGTGCAAGAAAGTTTTACTTTTCTCTTAAGCTTCTACATTAACTAATATGTACGTCATTATGCGAGGACTGAGATTTACAGTGGTCTCAAACCTTGATCGTAATGTTAGCCGAGCGTTGCAAGTGCATACGAAAACGATATGTCTGTACCGATTCGAAACCTTAGCGCTTATGCCTTGATTTAGCAAATAAGCAAAAGTTCTTCAAAAACCCAAGGCGATTAAAGAGTGTTAACGAGTTAAAAGTAAATCGAGTCGTATGTTAAACTGTAGGTGATCTCCGCTTTTCTCTATGTATATACGAATATATGTATGTATATATAATACCTTAGAGCACAATAGAAGTACTTATCGTTGACTGTCATCCAGTAATACATCAACCTTTAACTGACATCAACCTTTAACTGAGAACTGTTCATCAACCTTTAACTGAACTGTTCACCAACCTTTAACTGAGAACTGTTCACCATAATGATTTTCGGCCACATATAGAAAAACTCGGTTGAGAAACTTAGACGATCCCGCTGCAGTCATCTGACTTTACTTTTTCCGAATAACGACGTTTTCAGTCAATGATTTCGTGCCTGTCTGAGCAAAACTTCGATTATAATTTAATGATCATAGATGTGGTCTTTCGTGAACATTCTAAAAGGTCGATTATTCTTCCGATACCGAGTTAATATTTTGGCAGAAAAATAATAAAGGTAATGAAACCTTTCTTAACATTTTCTTGCAGCATACATTTTTTTTAAATGCGCTCTATACTTAATGAAAAAAAAGCCACAAAAAACATACTCGAGTGCAGTAATTTGGCTGACGTTAAATAGAATCATTTTCTGATATATGACGGAAAATATTTTTTGTTTAAAAAAAAAAAAAAAAACAATGTTTTTATGTTCTGCTGTTATTTTTAAAGCTATTACCTCTCTATTGTCAGAGACACAGTGACTTAAACTCCAGTTTGATTGTTGCTATTATACAGTTGTTTGAGTTGGCGTTAATATGGTCGCTTACGTCATTTTGCACATTTAATTTATGTGTAACTTTTTGTGTTAAGCGTTTAAAATTTTTTTTTTTTTTTTTTTAAATACTATCTAAGCTCAGAGACTTTAACTTCTAATAATAAATGTGTTTTTGTAAAGCTTTGCAATATAATCGTTCAACATGTAAAGTATCGAGAGCGGATAGAAAGAGAGACACAGAGTATCTAACATGATAGATATAACGTACAATACATGTCTAGTAAGAGTTTGGTTTTAATCTAAGTTTTTTAACGTTTTTCATAGAACATGTGGCTTTTCACTAAATTGCTATGTTTAGTTGGAATCTGTTAAGCAAATACTTGACATTTTTGGTGTTTTTTTTTTTTTCTTCAAACTATAAACAAATTTTTAGTTTTTATTTCGCGATATATCGTTTACAAGTGATGTGTTTTTTACGATACATGCCGTCTAAGGTATGTGTCACTGTCAGTTACTTTAACCTAAATGCAATTTTTTCTTTTTTATTGTGAGTGATCTAAATTTCAAAATTTAAAAAAAAATAACAAAATAGATATTTTCATGTCAAATGATTGCGACGGTGGTTTGACAGTCGCCTGTGCATTGGAAATAGGACATGTGTGACTCAAAATGACCCCCTTTCTCTTTATTTGTTGTTACAAATATTACTATATAGAATATGCCTTAGTAGGGTACATTTCTTCTTCTTGTCGTTGAAATCTTCTAATCGTTGAAAACGTTTTCCTAAAGTTCTTAGAGTTCATTGATTATAATAATCTTTCCACTTAATCGAAGTAAATAAAATTTTAAAAGTTTTTGTTGCTTTCCTTTTACTTCCTCTTAACTAACTAACGTAATATTTCACTAACAATATTGTGTCATAATTTCTTGGGATAACAATGGCCGTCTAAAGTGAAAAAAAAAGAAAGAAAAAATAATCTTTTATTATATGTTTTTCATATAAATACATACATATATTTATCCATATACGTATGTGAGTAATGTACACGGGGTGTTGGTTGTTCGTTGGCTATTCGGTTTGTTGTTGTTGTTGTTTTCTTTTTAAGTCTCGCTTTATGATCTCATCTTTGTAATGTAATCTTTATAATCATGATCACCTGGCGTTAGGCAGCCTTGTGTTTCAAACATACTTTAGTACATATATGTATTTTAATAGATACTTTTATAGACAACTTGGAAGTGTATTAAATTTGTTACAGTAATTGTAACTCTAATAAAATTTTGTTTATTGAACACGCAAGATAATAATTGCATTTTCGTTTACCATCTTTCTTCCAATAGCCTGTTATCGTATCTGGGTAATATTTTAAATCGTCAGATTTCATCCATCTAAAAGGAAAATGTATGAAGTTTTGTAAATGCAATAAAAATTTTACTTACAGTAATATTTTTGAAATAAATGCTTTCATTTCGTTAAGGAGGAGAGTTCGGTCAGTGAATAAGTAGTGGATAATTTTGTGTACAATATTTTCTGTATTATTGATTATTGAATGTAATGTCGTGAAAAAAAAATAGGCACTGTTAGCCCATAAAATCAGCTTGAGTTTAAGAAAAAATATTTCATTCCATCATTCAATGCACATTCTTATTCGTATTCATATTCGTATTCGTATTCATATTTATATTCATAATCATGTTCGTATTAATATTTTTATTCATATTCGTATTCGTATTCATATTCATATTCATATCTATATTGATAACTGTATTGATATTCATATTTATATTTATATTCATATTCGTATTCGTATTCATATTTATATTCATATTCATATTTATATCTATATTGATAACTATATTGATATTCATATTTATATTTATATTCATATTCGTATTCATATTCATATTCATATCTATATTGATAACTATATTGATATTCATATTTATATTTATATTCATATTCATATTCGTATTCATATTCATATTCATATTCATATTCATATTTATATTTATATTCATATTCATATCTATATTGATAACTATATTGATATTGATATTTATATTTATATTCATATTCATATTCGTATTCATATTCATATTCATATTCATATTCATATTCATATTCATATTTATATTTATATTCTTATCTATATTCATATTCATATTCATATCCATATTCATATTTATATTCACATCTCTGTATTCATTTTCATATTCATATTCGTATTTATATCTACATTTCTATTCGTATTCGTATTCATATTCACATTGCTACCCATATTTACGTCTACGGCTTATGTACCTTAAAATATATAAAACTTTTCGAACGGTAGAAGAAGAAGAAGAAGTGGAAGTCTTTAAACTATAATGTGTAGAGGACATAAAACGTAATTAAATTAAACACAATAGGCCTGTCCAAATGAGATGTCAATCTAAAACTTGCGACAAAAACTAAACGCATGAATGGCTAACCCACAAGTCGAGAATAATAAAAATGTTTTCTATATATAATATGATATGAAATTCGGCTAAAGATGAATACAAACTTCCTACTTGTCTGATCCAACTATCGAAAACTACTATTAGGCTACATGCGTCCAATATTAGATTAAATCGAATAAGGTTTTCTTATTATATTTTTCTTTTCTTTGATAAAGATTTTCCTTCTAAAATTTATATATTTTTTTAAATGATTTAATTTTTTTTAAAATTTTTTATCATATCGCAAGCAAGTACGCAATTGAAAGAATCATTGTTTGACAAGTTTATGAAAACGGCAACAAACCAAGCGTAACAAAAGAAGATAATTTAAAGCAGAGAATAAAATAATTATGAAAATATTATTAATATTCTAGAAATTTTGTATCGTTCTTAGAAAGATATTCTAAACAATTTTTTTTTGTTCCCTTAAAATAATTTTTTCTATTTACTCCCCAGTGAAAAGTATATATTAAATCGAACAAGAAATTGGAATGCTTGGATGTATTCATGAAAGAGCTTATGAAACATAGGGAACGCTTCCTTTTTTTGGTTGTAGAATTTGAAAACACATCTAAAGTCCAATTTTTGTCTTTACATACTAGAATGGGAAAAAGAAACATCGTTAAAACAATACATATAGGATATATTTTAGAGTTAAAAAGACCAGAGAAATTAGTTGATAGTTGTCCAGTATGATATATTAATAGTTTTCGATGAAAAATCTCTTAAATCATCGATACGAAGTGTCGGCCAAAACAAAGAATAAAAAGATGTTAAGTTATATTTACTCATGTGTACTTACTATGTACTGCGATATACTTTTAATGGATTTATTATTTTCTTCAATTTTGAAATAATTAATTAAAACTTAATACTTAAGACCACTTGTGGCATAGGGTATATTAGGTTTGTACTGATGTAGGTAACATCCTGAATTGCTTAAAATATATTCGCTTTTTATCGTTTCAATCGATTCAGATTGACTTTCTGAATAGATTTAAGTCTGGCTATCTATCTATCCGCCTGTTGTCTGATCTATTTTGTGAGCAATTTGCAGGTCACAATTTTTGACATATAGTGACGAAGTTTAGTACGCTGACATGTTTTGTCCGAAAGACGAGCGCTGTTAGATTTGTTCGGATCATTTTTACGACCTCACCCTACATGTCAACCTCTTGTGAAAATAGTCTTCGCATGAAAAAAAATTGCAATTTCTAAATTTTTTCTAACACTTTTCTAACATATTTTGTCATGTAAAATATAAATCAAATGAGATCATTTTTTGAATCACCTCCCTTGTAATCATTCCTATGAAAGATACACTTTTATATATTAGAAAAATATATTTTTTAATACTTTACGATGCAAATGAATCTCTACAGATGATTTGACATAAATATCAGCTGCACTATTATAGATTTGGATTTCATGAAAATAAATTAAGATTTATTCTAGGCAAAGTAGTGTAGAGTATTTAACGATCGGCTTTATCCAACTATAACGTGTTAACTTTGTTTTTATTTTGATTTATACTGGTTCCGTTTTGTTATGTTATTATTAAACTTTTTATTTAGAAGACCTAATACCAAAAGTTTACCATTTTCGAAAGCAAGAATGAAAACAAATACTTAAAGGAGCGATATAATTTTCTTTTTTAAGCAGAATGTAACTAAATAAATAATAAGTAGAGAAAAAAAAAAGAAAATAATTTTTTTTTACTTATGAAATTATAAATCACGATTATGACCCCAATAACAAGCTTTAAGGTTAAAGTTTTGCCTCCCGCTTACCATGACGACAGTATTCAAATTATGCTAAACACAAATATTTGCATTTAAATTATGTTTTAAATCAGGAAAATAAGAAGAAGAAAGATGCTGAGACACAACTGAAAGCTACATTTATAATAAGATTAATAAACGAAAGACGAAGATTTATTGAGACTATAAGATCCTTAGGACGGACAACTCAGTAAAAGATTGCAATTTGAAAGTAAGAAAAATTGAAGTTGAGTTAATATGTAAACAAATTTGCAACCTAAAGGCTAAGGCCATATAATATAAATTATTTTTCAAGTATGATAATATATGTTTGTAGATTTCTAATGAGATTTTACGTTAAACATTTCATTTATCCTAATTCCGTCTTTGTTTTTCTATTACAGCAAATATGGGATTTTATACACAATTAATTTACATCACCACACTACACACACTGGTAAGTTATAAATATAACCAAATTCACATATTCCTTCTAATCAATATAACAAGCTGATCAAAAAGTATTGAAAATTTTATTAACTAAACTGCGTTCGTTACACAATCAGCAAACTTGTTACGCCTTTTATAGGGCAACCACCACATTGCCTGAATCTTCTAAGATTTTGAGTTGGTGTAACCATGTATCCCTGACCATCGTCCCTCATTTGCTGCTTAATGGAATTTGCAAAAATTAGTATAAATATTAGAGTCTTAGCAGACAAATATTTTGTTTAAACTCAGTTATCTAATTCAAAAAGAGGGCAATGTTCACCATCGTACTCTAAACAGTCTCAAAAAACTATAACTTACAATCTACAATAGACTTCTCTGTCTCTCCAAATTATACCTAACATTTACCAAGACCATCCAATCAGAGATATAACCAACTGGTTCTGAAATTAAGCAGTCAAATATTTTTCAAGTTCACCTAAGGTAATATACATGGAAGAGTTTCGCAAGGAAACTTTTTAATATTTTATAACCGTCGCAGAAAGCATATTCGACTTGTTAGCCTTATAAGATTACTTCAGGGGTAATATTATCCTAAGAAATAAAAAACAAAATTTTTTTTATTACCTTAAAGCATCCGTAAATATTCAAGATTGATATTGGAAAGATTTTCGAGGAGCCAACAGTTTTCTATACCTTAGAAAGATGATTTCATGAATGAAGCAACTCTGTAAAATTACATAAAACTGCCACCAGTTCAATTGCCTTTGCCTAAAGCTGCGTTTTTCGAGCTGGCCGCTTCGAAAGAGCTTATAACTTCTCAACCGATTTATTTCAAATTTTTGCTATAGTCTAACAGAAATTTTTTTGGATTTTGTTCAGAATCGATTTTTTCGAAAAAAAAAATTTTTTCTTTCTTTCAAAATCGAGTCCATTTTTTAAATCAATATTTTCAAAAAATGCCACGTGTTTTACTATATATACTGAATTTTGCGACCAATAGGGTCATAGCATTTTTTTTTTTTTTTTTTTTGAAAGACAGCCGTTAAAAAATTTTGTTACCTGATTTACGCCTACCTGATAAAATTAATATTAAAGTTTTCCTCCCTTTATAGCCAAATATTTCTCGTTTAAAAAATTGATGTCTCGAATTTGAAAATTAGTTTATCCTGACCGTGAATTTAACCATGATCAGGAAGAAAAAATAATTAGAAAAGCCGTGCAGACCCCTGCTAAATTTAAAATATTTAGAATATGCGATAAATACACTACCACGTACAAACCATTTATCGAATGAATGGGTCTTTTCCTCTATTTTGAAAACATGTGCACAAATTATAGCAGATTATATACACGGATCTCTAAGAGATAGGGCGGACATATAACAAGCAAAAATAATAAAAACTGAAAAAAAAACGTGGCGCACGTATAAAACGTAAAAATAATGAAACAGATTCGGAAAAAATCTATAATTATATAAAGAAAAATAAAATAAAGGAAATATATATATATATATATAAAACTATAATCAAAACTAATCTCTAATTTTATCAAAGTTCGGAACAAAGTACTTTGTGATCATGCTGAACATTTCCCATTCGGCACGGCAAGTCATTCATCGTTAATTCACCGATGTTTTTGGTGTAGGAAGCGTAAGACAAAATTACTAAATAGTTTTTTTTCTAAATATTTTCAAGTAAACTTTTCATGGAGCGCCATAAAAATGTTATTAACAATCTTCAGAAAAACTACTCTAAAGATTATCATGAAATTATAAAAATGTCATATAAAAGCTACGTATTATTTATATTTTTATACAAAGATGCTATAAACATATAAAAAATCTTAAACATTTTAATTATTATTTATTATTGTAATAAAATAATTTAATTTCAATGATATGTAAACTGTACACAACTGAGATACTTACTACATTAGAGATTGTAGAGCAAGCTTCAGCGAATAGGTTAAAATACCGTCAAATTTTTAAAGTTTGGAGACCATAACTATATAAAAATTAATTTCTCGGATTTTATTTAGTTAAATTTTTTACTTTGAGTGGGGCTGTTCTTCAACATTGATCAAGTAGACGAATAAAAATTCAAAAGGCGTCTAAGAACTTTAACGCTTCTTGTAAATCGAGTCATCTTATTAATGCAAAAAACAACAATAAAGCGATGTTATGAGAAGTTTAATTTTCATTTCCCTTAAAAGTTCAATTCTCATTTGTTCAAGTCGCCCAAGAGTAATTTAAACATGAAACCCATCTATTAAACAACCAGTTCAACAACCTGTAATCAACCTATCTGCCGCTGAAATTATTCCTGAGATCTATTAAGACTGCTTCTGTCTAAAGATGAGAAAATATTCAGCGATTACATTAACGTGGCTTCGTTTATTCAATTTCCGATACTTTTTGTTCAGAATTTTGTTGTTGTTATATTTTAATGTGATTATTATTAATTGAAAAAATAAAATTGTTTTATTATTTTTAGATTATAGTCACACTATCGACTCATGGTGCCCAAATACCTACAAGTGAGTATAATAATTATTTCGAACTTTATAGTGAATGTTACTGGTTTTGATAAATTATTTTTTTATTTATTATTTTGTTTATTATTTTATTTACTTATTGATCATTCATTTATGGTTATATATATATAAACGAAAGTGAAGGGTTGCGTTTATTACCGATTATTTATGGTTTTTTTTTTCAATTGAAAATTCGTTGCGCATTTGCGCCGATTACTGAAAACTATAAATTGTACCGTAGTATATAAACTGACTTCAAATTGCAGCGAATCTTAAATACCCATCATTTCGAAAGCGTTCTAGAAAGCCATCTATGTAGGCATACTTTGGTTTGTAGCTGGTCTGATGATCTTCTTGTTCATGTTCTCGATAGGCATGAGCTTTGTGTATTGTGTGCTATTGTAAGAAATAATTTCAAACCATGGAGAGAGCATTAGAAGATTTACAACTCAAATTTCACATTTTACTTAAGCTAGAAAATTAAATTGAACAGATGAAGATATGACAGAAGCGCGAAGCGTGAATTAACTGATGAGCTTTGCAATTCAATTAAAGAGCTCGTATTTCACATCCAACATTCAGCAAAAAGCGAACTAACATTGAAGAAAGATAAGCGGTGAGACAGAGGAAAGTTTAAGAGGACAACTTTTGGACTCGAAAAAAGAAGAATGACGTACTAATATCAAGTTTTACTTTTAACATAATATTTTCATCGGGCAAAAAAATAGAGTTAAGACGAGGGCGAGAGCATCAACCACTAATATTCAATCAAGTGTTGTTTTGTCTCAATATCTACTAAAAGATCAACTATTACTCTTCATCAGTAAATTTCAGAAAACAAGCAAGCGAAGGGAATAGTTTACGGTAAGACAGAGGCAGATCTGTCATCAACAAGGTAGAGACATGAAAGGAGCGAAAGAAGATCCCGAAAATGCACCGCCAGACACAGCGAAAAAGCTTTTACAGGGAAATATGAGACAAATCGAGTAGCCAACAACCATCAAAGCGATGCACAGGTGAAAGAGCCGAAAGGTACATCAGACAGACAGACGGAAAGTTTTGCAGAGAAAAGAGACGAAGGTAGTTGGACAGCTGTCAACAATTAGGTAAAGAACTCTTATCTACTGAAAGACGAACCTAAATGTGGGCGGACAGACGGACGGAACGAAACCTATAAACATAAACGCGTGACTAAAGCGACCAAAGACTTTTTATTATTGATAGGTATGCATATTTGATGAGATATTTATTACATACATTTCTGGATGTTACGAACGGAATGACAAAAGAGGTAAGCAATTATTCCTTGAGGGTAATTAAAAAAAAAAAAACTAAAATGAACGCAATATGGATATGAGTTTACAAACATAAATACATACATCCAACGCTACGTTTTTGAATGGAAAACATGTGTACGCGCGCATATTGCATTGTCGACATATTAAGCGTTACTTTTTATGCCAATTCTCTTAAGGCTTTCAGCTCAATCGAGATTTAAGAAATGTGCAAAATGCGTTATGACCGAGCGGTGTAACGTCATTAGTTATACTTATAAAGACTTGAAGGTTACGATAACGCTTTTTAACATATAAATGCTTGAAGGTGTTTGCCACTCTAAAAAGTATTGAGCCTTTTGCTTTCGAAACAGAATTATTAATACTAGTAATTTACCAAATGTCAGAGCGCATAAATTGCAGTAAGTAAGACGAATATTTATTTGATGCCAAACATTTTAAGCTCCTCATATGAGAAAAGTTCAGGATCATACATACTGTCATGTCTGGAAATAAGTAAATTTTTTAAAAATATCTAAAATTTACAGATTCATCACACTTAGGGTGCAAAATGCCGAGAAATTCAAAAAAAAATTTAAGATATTTATAAGCAAGAAGCAAAAGATTGTTCGCCAGGGATATTCAATAACGGGAAATAGGAAATGGGAAGAAAGAAAGAAAACAATCACAACTTCGCTACCGAGCAGGATTCGAGGCATTCTCTTAAGGGCTTTATAACACAAGATATTTAACGTTCATGATCGGGAAAGTTCAGATGGGAAGTTCTAGATACGCTAACAAAAATCGCAGTAGCGTTCAGAAAGGTTATGCAGCCCTTTTGTTCATATTCAAATAGTAATACGCATTAGGAATAGATTTCGAATCAAATATGACAGCCCATCATTAGTTCAGAGATCGATTATTACTAGTTGCGATGTCTACACAACTCTCGGAGTTGTGAAAAGTCAGTTTATTCTATCAGAAAGGATAACTTGTATATCTAATGCGGATTCAAGAAAAACTTGTTTCATAGTCATAGAAATTCGGGGAATATTAAATATTTTCACAGCAAAAACTTGCTTGTTAAGTTCAGAAACTAAAAATTTGACTTCTGACACTAAGTACTAAGTTTTCATTTGCTTATTTTTTGTACTTTGTGTATGTTGTGATATAATAAAAGAAACCATCATTCTCTACCTCTCTTTATAAGTCCTCATAAAAGTTTTATATTTAAGGAAAGTGGTGTATCTGCGGTATCTTAAAATCATTTTCCTACAACAATAAATGTATTCGAAATCTAAGCAACTTGATGTTGTTTAAATAATAATATTACAGGCAATAAATTTTTATATTTCATTTGTCCTTCTGCTATTATTAGCTGCAATTATTCGCTCATGAAAAATATTTCAATTTATTTAAGTAAATCAGACAATAACTGCTGGGATTGAATAAGAATTTTTATTTTACGAAATTTCGCCTTAATGATCAACAATTACCGTTACTAAGTAAGAAAATATTTTTTTTTTTATAAAATTCCAATTTGTTCATCAATGTATGTTTCTTTAATTTTACAATTCGACTCCTTTTTTAAGAAACGATTTGCAAAGATGGCTTCTGTCATATGATTTAAACCGTTTTCCCTGGAGCATTCTTAAGAGATTTGCAAGTATATAATAGTCGCTGAATCCCAGCTTTAAGAGACACGTTAGATGCGGCGGCAACTCTACCTTCAAATCAAGCAATTTTTTCTCATCGGGAACCAATGGAGGTATTCCGTTTTGACACCTTTTTAGGAAATAGGTTTCTCATGCACAAAGTTTCATGCAAAAGTAGCTATGCTTCTTCTTCTGATATTTTCAGAATGTCAACCATTCTTTGTAATTTCAGTTTTCGATTATTGACAATAATTGTCAGAACTTTTTTGAGGTTGTCTGATGCAAACATATCTTTTAAGCGATCAGGCGTTTAGCATAATCAGTGTCTGTAAGGTCTCATTTAAAGTCGCAAAACTAACCAAACTATTTTCAAGTTTATGCCGGCTTTGAAAGAAGTATTCTTTTCAATCAAAAAGCAATAAGAAAATCGACACGAAAATGGTCTATTCTTCCTATTGCTTTGAAACTAAAAAAAGTAGAGTCGCTGCAATCACAGTAATTAGTAAATAAACAATTGGAAAAGCATGAAATTTTTGATAGGTGTCAAAGGTTGGCACTTTCTAAAAATGATGAGAATGTTTTTGCTATATATCCCATTTAAGCCTCTGACCTGGGAATTATTGATCGATAAAGACAAAGGCAAAGTCGATGGACAACTCACTAAACTTGATGAATTGATTTATTATGGATCGTATGAACAAGATATACATTTATGTGCACAAAATAAAAACAAACCAAAGAACTGCAACTAAACACAACCGTGTTGGAATGTTGCACCATCATGGTGGTACAGCGGAGGAAATAACATTAATGATCGTAAGATCGTAAAAAAGACGAACAAGTACTAAAGTTGCTTTAAAGTCTACGCCAAATGAAACTCATTGTAAATCGTTAAATAGGTTGAGAGAAAATAAATCTTGTAAAGAATTTACAAACACACTGCGTTCGTCTTTAATGAAGTTGACAAGAAGGAAATTTCAAAATATAAGTTACAAAATAAAAATGTCTTTCTTATCAATTCAATGCTTTTTGGATAAAGAAAAGTTTTGTAAAGCAACGATTTAAAAAGTTTTCAAAGGTCTTTAAGGGGGAAAAAAAAACGAACAAGAAAAGTATGAAAGAGGATATGAAGCCAAGACATTTAATATTCTAATCATTAACTGCATGCAATATCTCTTTTAATTCTTTGGTTGGATGTTTGGTTTAGCAAGCTTCTGTTGGTATTCATATAAATTTTCTTATGACCAAGTTAAGACGAATAATTAACTATAAAGTTAACGTTTGTAAACTTATATATGCATATACACACGTGCACACATTTACACAAAGTCTATACAGACTATGTATGTATAGATTTTAAAATGCTGACCGTATAGGAAAGGTTAAGTTTGTGCACAAATAAAGGTTCAACAGTAGTAAGAAAAGCTGCAGGTAACAAACAAACTGCAAGATACATTCCTCTTGAAGAATTCTTTCTAACAATATCTTTCTTTACTCGATTAGTGCAATGAAACAGATAAACTGTTGGATTCTCGTAGAGGGCAAAAACTGACCCAAATGATATCCGTGATTGTCTTGAAAACAAATTTCTCTTTTGCATATTTTAATTTAAAACCTAAAATATAATCGAAGTCATTACGAATGACAATTTTCAAAGATTTATTATTTCTGTTGCTATTATTTGAGCCTTTCATTCGCAACGTAGCCTAAGTAGATTTGTTGAAAAAGGAAGAAAAAAAAAACAAGCCAACCGTTCTGACATTTATCTTATTCTATTTATTATATTCTTCAGTTGAAGAGTATACATAAAGTACTCTGTACTCTGTGCAAGCACATACTACATATTGACTCGTTCATAATCTTTCAGGAGAGGAAGCAATTTCATTCGCCGATATACGATATATATGGCGGTTGATGCCGAGGACTCTGCAGTATACGTACGGCCATACTTGCCCAATCCCCTAGAATTATCACGAAGGGTGTTCCGGTCGGTATTCTGTTTCAATAATTCCTTTCTTCGACGAATTTTTATTTTTATTTTTTCTGAAATGTTCTTGCGAAGTCACAATTCTTTTCTTCTAAATCAAATCAAAAATTAGTGATCCGCAGGGCACAATTGCAATCGCTACTGCTGTATTCTCTTACGCCTTAATCGCTACTGGTGTATCCTCTTACGCCTTAATCACTACTGCTGTATTCTCTTACGCCTTAATCGCTCCTAGTGTATCCTCTTACGCCTTAATCACTACTGCTGTATTCTCTTACGCCTTAATCGCTACAGCTGTATTCTCTTAAGGTCAATACACGCCCTTCGCATGGCCTGGAGTTTTCATGACTTGTTGTTTTCTTATAAAACTTTAGGTTGAGGCTGTGCTCCATGGCGATGTTTTGATTGTCAGCGATGTTGTTTAGCCAAAAGTAGGACAACTGTCGTTTTCCTCGCTAATGTTTAATGTACATGCGCCAGAGTTAAGTCAGGCAGACGGCTGTATTCTATGATTAGCAGTAACTTTATTTAAATAAAATGACTTCTTTTAGTTGATCCTAAAAATGATACTGCTCCTTGGTATATAGCAACGCACATGTCCAACAGTACTGTAGCATAGCATAGCATAGCAAATACGAAGCTTAGCTAGCAAGTCCTTATCTCTCAATGCGGCAGATCATACTTCAATACGATTACGATTACGATTGGATGTATGGACACCGTTCGCCCGATCGGCAAAGGTAAAACGATTACCAATCGAGCACACACCTCTCACTTTCTCCACTTACTTCTTACTGGCCATTATTAGATTGACCATTGGCTAGATTGGTTATAAAAAAAATCTATGTTAAGCAAGTTGTTCAACTGATTTCTGCCATTAAGACGATACGTCCAGTTGAAGGCATAACGTACAATAGTATTGCAATTCTTGCAACACTCTTTTAGGAAACCGAAAACGTTGTAACATAAAATTACATTCAATAAGTTCATAGGATTGCTAATTTTTTGTTCTTGCTATATTCGATATTCAATAGTTCACCTAGTGACGGATCTCTGTGTCGACTAGTGGTATAAGTCGTTCAGTATTTGATTTGTCATACAAATAGTTGGCAAGAGTGAACTTGAATTTTGATCAAAAATTATAACAAATTTTCAAAAAATTTTAAAGTCTTCATCGTCTTAGAGTTGAATGTTAGACTTTGAAAACTTAAAATCTTAAGCGGACAAAGAACATATGTCGCAAGATAATTTCAAAAAATTGCAAAAATTCTCAAAACCATTTTAGATGACCCATAGCAAACTCCAATTTAGGATTTTCAATTAAATAGATTTAGACTACTTACAGTATAACTAATATACTTACTATGCACTCCTCTTAAAAAGCCATGTTCTCCTATCTTTTCGTATATCTAGAATAGCAGAACAACTTTATGCTTTGCACGTTCAGAGCTCGTATATGCAACCCGCAAGTTTTTTTTTTTTTTGCTTCAGGTTGTTGTAAACTGTGTTGTAAAGAATTCACAGAATGCATTACGTTCAACTTTAATGCGTTTAGTTTTTGCAACGAAAAGGTTCTTAAGTCTCGTATGTAAAGTTCAAGAAACTTTTATGGCCCAAAAGAGCAAAAAAAAAAAACCTGCATTACTAGCACCAACAACGACAACAACATCAGCAACAACAAATTTCATGCATAATTCATACCAAGCTTCCTTCATCATTATCATCATCATGTTCTTCTTCGTCTTCTTTTCTTTCCAATACGTTTGTTAATCTTGATGATCTTTTTGCCATGAAAACTTAAAAAAATAGCAGAAAACCTCTGCATTTCCTTGCCTTTCATACAAAAATCATTTATACATATATGTATGTAGTCGAGTCGTTGTCTCACCAGATCATACCATAGTCTTAGTCTTTGAAGAGTGGTGTGTTGGCTCTCCGCGGCAATTTAACATATGTACGTATGTGTGCGTTAGCTTCTGTCTATCTTCTCTGTCTTTTTATGGTGTACGCTCAGGTCTTACCATTTTTTTTCGCCGCTGCTATTCAATGTCATTAACGTTGTATGCATTGCTGTTGTGGTTGTTATTGTTGTTGTTGTTGTTGTTGTTGTTGTTGCTGCTGCTGCTGTTTTTGCCGTTTACCTGCATCTTTCTTTTTTATAGTGTCGTTGTTTTTATAATGATTGCTGTGAGGTTGCCGGTGACTTCTTCCGCATAATGCCGCACCTTTTAGGTCTCTTCGTGTTTTTTGATAATAAAAAATCTTTTTTTTTTTTTTTTTGTGTGAATGAATGTCTACCTTAACTAGAAAATGATGTTTTTTCTTTCGTTTTTCTGATTAATTTCGTTAAAACACATTTTGTTGTGGTTTTCTTCTTCACTGATTGATTGTTATGATCGAATATGTGATGTGCGTTGACAAGAATATAAAGATCGAATATTTGTTTTCACTTACAGAAGACCATTTCACGGACTATGAAAGTATTCCGACATCAACAAAGGCATCAGTTGAGCCGACAGTAAAAATTAAATGTTTATCGGGTTCGATGCTAATAACCATCAAAGATCCACCAACAAATCATGAAACAGGTTTATTCAGCGGCATGATTTATCCGAAAGGTTTGTCGAAGAACTCAACGTGTCTTACAGAATACAGGTAACCTGCCATTTAACACGTTACGTTTAATCACACATATGATTCAATTGTTCTATTACTTGTTCAGAGATCATGATAGTCCTCTACGATATAAACTGCCTTTAAGAAGCTGCAATACGATGCCTCAAGAGACGGTAAGTTGAAAATTAAAACCAAAAATATTTATTAATAAAGACATGTGTATGTGTGCATCACTTATAATTCGTATCAAATTATAGTCATTTTGTATGAACAAATTATTAATTTACTATCTTAGCCTACTCATAGCCGAGATATAATTCAAAAGCTTTACACAGAGATATAAACACATATAAGAGCATTAGTTAAGGTCAATGAATAGGTGTTCTAAGAAAGAGAAGTTTCAGAGACACTATACACTGCATGCGTGTGGGCATAATAGCAAAAATTAACGCATAGTTAATAATTTCCATCCGATTAGCTGAGCAGTCAGTTGTCTATAAACAAAATGAAGACATCAAATTGATTGATCAACATTTACAAAGAACTTATCAAACGGTTTGAAGTCTTTTCGAGACATTGAATGAAAATATCTCGCCATTTAACAAAATTTTTATATATAACAGATATGTAAACCATTCATAGCACCAGAATACATTCTTTTACGGGTCATACCGTCATCAAAGCCACAAAATAGGATCCCGAAACTAATTGAACATCCTAGAAAAATTGCTTGAAAAATTAAAGATTCAAGCTAATCCTGTTTATATAATTTTTACGGTAAGAAAAGAAACCTGTTCTTCCATCCAATTTCTCAAAAGATTCACATTAAACATCATGCTTAGTATGCATGGATGGTGGGTCGATGATTCAGATGAACCAGATTAATTCAAAGAATACAAAGGTCAAGCAATTAAGCTAATGAATTACGTTAACACTTAGCCGGAAATTTCAAATTTCAAGCTTGGAAACCATTCTTGTTGTACACCGCAAAAATTGAACCAATTTTTTCATAAGACATAGAACTACAGTACACTACATGTGCAAGTGCAGCATTGCCAGAACAAGTGTAACGTTGCCAGGATACCAAGAATGCAGGGCCTTACGGTACATAGCAAACTTTAACCTCTATGGGAACTCTAGTCATTCCATTGTTAAAGAAAACTAAAAGTAAGAAATGCAAGAAATTTTTCCATCCAAACTTTTCAAGTCAATATTTAGAACCACAAGAACAATGTGCTTATTTTCAAAGGGTCATCTCTTAGAAGGGTTAGATTGAATTTTTTTTCCCAGCTATAGCAATGGGCTGACTGTCTTTTAAGCTTACGTAGAAAATATTTGGCTTAAGTTTTAATTCAATATCGCTAATGGGTCTGATATTAATTTTTTTATTAATAGCAGCGGTTGTTAGGAAGATTTACACGTTCGAACCAAAGTTAAAGCTTTTGAATTATTAAATTATATCACGAGTCTAAGGAGAGCCACGTTTTTTTTTTCAAATTTAGTCTACGTCCCTCAACCATATGTATGCCTGGATCTGCGATAGATATAGAAAAAATAAAAAAAAAATTTAAAGAGATTAATTCAAGTAACTACAATGACTACTTCTGGCTGATAAGTGTTCATCATTCTACATTTTTTCCTTCTCAAATATTTCATGACATAATTCGTTTTAATTTTTTTTTTTGCTTGTTTGTCATTAGCTCTTATTTACAATTAAAATTTGTAGATTTTAAAGATTTTTTAAATTTAAAAATATTTTGTTCTAAAGGAACCCCGTTTGCTATTGTTTTTAAAAATAGAATTAATTTCATAAAATATAAATAAATTAAGAGAAACGCAATTGAAGAAAGCATTCGTGAAACGTAATCTGTGATAAACTCATTCACGTTCTTTATGAATTCATGACATGTGAGTCGCACATAAATTAGCACACATTCTTATTTAATTAAAAAGTTATTTTTTTTTTTTATGCATTTTAATCAAGCACATGTTTAGTTTTTATTTGTCACTGTCTACCTTATTAAGAATTAAGGTCACGCTGCGAATGCTTTCAATGTGGAAAATTTCAAATAGTTTTTTAGGCAAATGAAGAGGTAAAGATTTTAAAAGAAAATTTTCCTCAAAAAAAAAAAAAGAAAAAAAATGAATATAAATTTTTTAGGAAACTTTCAAAAAAAATTTTATTTTAATAAAAAAAAAATTAATATAAAATTTTTAAGAAAATTTTCAAAAATTTTTTTTTATTAAATAAAAAAATAAAAGAAAACAATAGATATATGCGTACTTCCAGACGCTAGGGAAGAAACGAGAAATTCCGCACCTACCCAAAAATGTCCCAACCCCCCCGCCCCCCCTTCCACGCCAAAAAAATGATGCTTTTAAAATTTCGAGGAAAAGTCTAATGAAAATATTTTCAAATCGTTGGTATCTCTTATGAAAGAGTAGTTTGGGATTTCTTCTTTGCACTACACTCAGCTAACGGCATTGTAACCATAACATGTTCTATAAGCGTAACCATCTTAGGCTATAACTGACTTGTAGCCAATAAGCATCACCTAAACACCTTCTACAGGCAACTACTTACATAAAACATATCATAGGCGTAATAGACGCCAACACATTGATACATATCTAATATGTTAAGCATATTTAAAACCACAATTCCATAAGAGTTAGCACAACAAGCAAAACAACAGAAAGATTAGTATGCAAAAGCTAAAATTCATAAAACAATTATCATAACACGCTAATTGAATGGCAAATCTGCCGAACGGGTGTAAAGAGTGAAAAAGTGTATTTGATGAACTGTTGAAGTCATAATAGCAACTACCATGGATGGATGAGTATTTGATGGACACACGATCAAGTCTAACGCGCATGATGTATTCATAAGGTTCGACATGTATGTGGCATTTAGATGCCTATTTTCAAGTGATTGTTTAGATTAATATTAACCTCCTTGAGAAATCTTAAAATAAAAAATCGTGCATTTTTTTTTATTTTTAATTTTTTTATTTATCTATTAAAAGAAAAAATAAATTTTTATTGTAATTGAATAAAAACAATTTATTTATTTTTATATTATTTATTTATAAAATTCCTTGGCCGTATCTTTACATACATATTGCGTCATAGTAATATTTAATTAACATTCAAGAACACAATTGCAAACGATGATCGCCCTCCCTAATAAGCATAAAGCATTGAGCACACTTACGCATTCATGTTGTCTCATTTGTATTTATTTATAAAATTTTTCTTATTAAAGTGTAGTATTTTGCATCCTGCCTTATAATAGAAAAATAATGTTTTTTTCTTTTTTTTTTTTTTTTTGTTAATACTTAACCACAAATTCCCATTAAATTGAAAATTTCAATTTGCATTGATGATCTCATCATCATTTTTTGTTCAACATAAAATTGCTTTGAAATTTTTTTTATAAATTGATTGGCATATACACGTTTGTCGCTTAAGTCTTTTGTTCGAAGCAAATAACATTGTGAACTTCCTCTTAATTAATTATTGCACTTTTTTGTTTTATCTCCTGAATTTCTCTTAAGGTGAAATATAATTAAATTTTAATTACTGTGTGTAGTGGTACCAGCAGCAGCGTAATAAACTGAAAATCTCCGTAAGTTTTTTTTCTTAATCATGAGACATAAGTTATTATGTTTAATGATGCGACAACAAAAACAACAATTTTTTCTTACAGCAAATTAGAGAAAAACTTACAGTAAAAACAATTCTCAGAATAACAGAAGAAAATTTTACTAAAAAAAAAAAAGAAAAAAAAAACAAATGATTGTGCGACCACAAAAGTTCAAAGTCATTGCTAATGTTTACTTCAAGAATTTTCTCAAAGAAATTTTTCCAAGCTCAACAAAAAGCGTGTAAAGTTCACAAGTTAAACTTCACGAAATTACTTATGAAAATCTACAAGATATATTTACTCAAGTGCGTCATCATCGTAGACATTTGTAAAACTGTCCATGGTGCTAAATGTGCTGGCGTTATTGTTAATTGTTCTTATTTATTATAATTGATAAATAATGCAATTGTTGACCGTGAAATAACCAAAAATGATTTTGAAATAATTGTGTGAAGTTTATTCCATGAATTCGCTTATAGACTATTTCCTTATTGTCTATCCATGGAGCGAGGTATACTAGATTTGTTCTACTGTTTGCAAAAACGTTAAAGTGACCATCAGAGGTTACACAAGACGAGGTACATTTGAACATGTTTGCCTTTTCGACCATCTTTCACGATTACAAAATGATTAATCGATAGTTTATACTTCATATCTGAATCCTTAAATAATGATTAATTTAAAAAAAGGGCGTGGTTTTCTTATACAGATATCTCGTTCATAATCTTGGATGCAATTAATTAACTCTATAATGTTAAAGAATTTAGATGGCGTTAATATAAATTGAAAGGTAACTTTTATAAAGAAGTATCGGGATTTCTGTTCGTTACGTGGCCTGCATTGAATAATCAATAAATTCTTTATAACCTATACCAGGTCATAGAAACATAGTTTACAGTCTTTGGCAAGTCAGCTAAGTCTGTTTACCGATTCTGTTTTTCTCTCACCCTCTTTGCTAATAATTACAAATCAAGTTTTAAAATTCGTTTTACTCGGCCACACTCACGGTTCCGACAAGCATTTAGAACGCGTGTCTTTTTAAGTCACAAACTTTGTATTCGATTCATTTGTATTCATTATGCATTTGGGGTACAGTAAGTATAATTAATTTGCACCAATGTTTATAATAACGTAGAAGAACTTGAGATGATTCCACTTGTTATTAAACGAATCGAATCAGAATTATTTCCTAAAATCTATTCAAGCCTGCCTGTCCGTATGCCTTATCTGATCTTCAATGATAAATATGTCTTAACAAAAACCAGAGAAAAATAATATTTTGAAATGTTAAGCCAACGTGCAAATATTGGTAGACATGCATTATACAAAAAAAGCCTTCACCAGGTGGGCTGGAAATTCGTAGGCTAACATAGAAAAATTCTTTTTTTTTTTTGATAGAATTTGATTTTATTATTCAGTACAGTTGCCTTCGAGGGCGATACAACAATTATAGTGGTCATACAATTTTTCGATGAAATTTGTCTTTAGCCTCAAAATAGGCGTGTAGTCCACTCGGGTGACTGTGGATTGGAATCTGGTTTGAAATAATGGAGTCTTGTTTCATCCATTGTCACATATCATTTGGATTTATTACGATTGAACAGCTCCAAACACTGCTTAGAATCATCAACTCGTTGTTGTTTTTTGTCGATTGTGAGCTCGCGCGGTACCTACTTCTCTTATCCAAATATTCATTCCCGATATATCCAACACGTTCCTTTGATATCTTTAGGGTCTCAACTATCTCAATCAACTTCACTTTTCGGTTATCCAAAACTCGCATACTAATAGTGCAACAGCTGTTAAATTTATACATGTGTCTTTTGAATATTAGGGCCAACTAAAAATCATATGGATTTAATATTAGTAGCGCCATCTATGTGTCAGCCCACGAACTTTTCAACCCACCTGTTATATAGTGACAAAATTGTAATTTTTAGTATTTTATGATAAAAATTGCTCCGAAAGAAATCTTGTGGTAACAACCTTGTACTATATAGGTCTGTTTTTCGGAACCCTTTCGAAATAAGGTTTTTTCGTGAAAAGTTAGCACTTATATGACAGCAAGAATTCATCTTTGATATTCTATGACGAAAAGAGATAAAAAATTGTATTAAGCATGGGGGTATATATAGGACATTTAACAGCGGCCCTTGTCTAATCGTGTTCTTTTAAATTCTCTTAAATAAGTGCTTGTTGAAATGTAGTTTCAAAAAAGAATTTTTAAAATTCATTCTCATTGTTTTGAAAATTTTCTTTTTTGAAAGTATATAAAAATTTAACCTTTACTATCGACGCTAACTAAGATCAGCTTCGTCCGTCTAGGCGATGCGATATTTCGCCATATTTTGTGACTTATGTATGCGGACTCACTCAAGGTGAACATAACTTTTTTTTTTTAAACTTTTTTAATTTAAAACGATATGTTTTCTTTTTTTCTTCGTTATATTTTTAGTTACTTTGTTCTCTATGCTTTTTATAAATAATTTATTCTATTCTTTCTTTCACTAAAAAAAAAGAAACGGTAAAGTTATTCTTAGGAGATATTCTCTTTTTTTTTTTTTATTATTTGTTTGGCCTTACTTTGCATTTTCCACACAAAACCATTGTATTCGTTTCCTATAAACAAATTACCGTTGTTTGACTATATAGAGCCATACATACATTGACTATATATATGAACAGCAAACGAATATGTATGTATGTATGTATGTATATATGTATGGTGCGGTATCGGTACTATATAGCTAAATTTATGCTTTGCTTTTAAAGCTCACGAAATAATATGTCTTTGGCTTATAGCCAAAGCGGACACATGGCAGAGTAATAGACATGGAAACCCAAAAGCAAACCTATAAAAAGCACACTAACTTTAACAAGAACCAATCGACATAATTATAAATAAATATAAGTTAAAACAAAAATAAGCAGATATATGCTAGAGAGCCAAAAAGAAATTCCAAAAAAACGATATAATAAGACATGAAATTGGGAAAAAAAACGGATTAGTATAATGCGGAACTCAAATTAAAGAAGAAAGAAAAAAAATTAAAATTAAAATTAAAATAAAAATAAAAACAAAAATTAAAATAAAAATACAAATTAATACTTCAACGTAAGTACTTAAATGTTAAATCTATAAATTTTATTTTCTTTATTTAAATTTTTATTTAAAGAACAAACATCTAAATTAAAATGATGAGCAGTCACTGCCCAAGTCTACTTGAATGTGTATATTCAAATTCGTTAAAGACTATTAAATAATATATATATAAATAGAAAAGAAAAACAGAACAAAAAGAAAAGAATTAAATGTTGAATAATGGAATCAACTTATGTGCCTTTAGTTGTCTTTCAATTCTCAAGTACTTCACTGTTTGTGGGGCTGGTTTTGCTTAGACTTTACTGCGTGAATGTACGTAAAATAACATAAATCTTCTTCACCTGCTTTGATATCTTTCTAAAACAGCGCCTCAATAAACGAAGAACAAGACAAAGAACAAGTCTTTACAACGACGCATTAATCTTATCATAAAAAAAGTCACTAACTTTTTTTTTTTTTATTATTAGCCGGCCCGGGGGAAATAACATACTCTTGCATTTGTTTTTTTTTTTATTGCTTTTTATTTTTATTTTTATTTTTATTTTAATTTTTTTTTTTTTTTTTGCCATATTTACACTTCCTGGAAATCAAGAAGTTGTTAGTGAGTAATAAACACATTTTGTTTTTTTTTGTTTTTTCTTTTTAAAGAAAACTAATCTTATAACTCTCTTGCTTAAAAATCTTAAAAAGTTCTGTTTTATTGCCCTAAACATCTGAAACAGTTTTATATGTATGCTATGAAAACCTCTTCAAGCCATCAATGTGTAATGATCGCCATTGTTTTGTTGTTTTGTTCATTAACACACTTGCTGTGGCTGATGCGATCAACGTATTTTGAATCCGATTATTTTGGTTTTAAGCGAAATGTTTATGCTTAACTTAGTGTGACGGCAACCGGCTACTGCTTATGCTACGTAAGAAAACTGTTTGTTGTTCTATGAGAGTAGAATCTTGTCAGTAATATATTTTTATAATTAAAATAGTGTTTTTAGTATAATAAAAATCATATACAAACAAATTTTGAATTTTTTTTTTCAATTTTATTCAACAATACAAACAAAACAAAAGATTTCAAAATTTTGCGAAAAAAATCGCTGAACATAGAGCTTCGGCATACTAGAATTTGGATCGGAACGATTAATTTTTTAAACACTTTTCCATATAACCTTCTTTGCGAACAGTAAGCCTTTATATGGTAAAAATGTTTAATTTTTAATATTTCATAGTGAATGTTGGTCTGTAATAACAATTTCACATACAAAAGTAACTGTACTTTCTTTTTTGGAACTTACCTTATAGACGAATTCTTATGAAAGGAGATCTTTATGCGACAATAAGGTGTAATTTTAGGTTTTTAGCATGAAAATAACAAAACGAACTGTATTAGATGAAGTAGGGTAGGACGCTTAAGGGTTGATCTTACCCAACTATAATGCTTTTTCTTGTTCGTATATAAAAACTATTTGGGGTTGTATTGCTATTCAGACAGCGGTCATGTCCGATAACGTTCGTTCTTGGCTCAAAACATATCGCGAACAATATCGCGAAGACTGTGACTTAAGCCTTAAACACTTTTTTTTTGTTATTAACATTTCTATCGTCGTCCTCAAAATAAATTCTATTTCTAGAAAACGCGTACGTCAACGCTTAATTCAAAATTCGAGTGCCTCATAAACTTTTTTTCAAACATTTTCTAATGTCAGTCGTCCTACAATTAATTTTTTGTCGTATTTCAGTTCTTCAGCTCTAGTAAAACGAAGTATTTCAAGGTTTAGAAACAACAAGAAAATGTAGAAGAGCATGTATGGCAAACACAGTGGTTAAGCCAGGACTTTAGTCGAGTTTTTTCCGAAAACTCTTGTAACTATGAATATATTTCCATATGTTTCATACCGTGACCATGATGAGCGGCTTCTTAAGACACGTTAACAGATTGATTGGATGTTTATGTCCATCCAGTTTAAGGCATGGGTTTTTACAACACTTCTTTAATTCACTGCTTGATCTCGATGTATCATTTAGTACTTGACCTTGAAGATTCAAGATAAGAGTTACAAGTCTTCAAATGTTACTCTTACATACCTTTTCCATATCATTTCCTTACCAGCTTTTTTTTTAATTTCATCTACGATCCACTTTCAAACTCAAATATTTTTGTTCCATATTTCTATTCTTGAGAAATCAATTCCTTCAGCACACTGAATTGAGGTAAATGGATTGATTCACAAATATACCCGAAGATAGACATAGTCAGAATTATGTACTTTCAGCAGAACCGGTAAAATGGAATTTCTGAGCTGGTGTAGTTTACTAATTCTGCGTATAAAAAATGATTTAACAAAAAATTTCTCGATTTCCATTTTTTTTTTTTTAGGATGATGGTGGTATTGAGTTTTTTAATACAATAGTTTTGCAACCGCATTTAAAATTGATAACCGATGCTGGCCGTGGTTATCATGTACGGTGTTCATATAAAAGTCGTGATGCTGCCATGAATACAAAAAAATATCACTCTCATCATAAAAAAGCCGAAAGCAAATATGCTCAGAAACCTCAAGCATATCGTAGTGCTGAAGCTGAAGTAACAGACAGAAGAAATTATGGCAGATCTTTGGATAAATATCGAGCCAGTGATGATAATTTAGATGAAGATGATGCATTCAATGATGGCGAGGATAGTGCGGATGATCGAAATGAGAACGAAGATGAAAGTAATGAAAATGAGATACCAATGCCGGGCTGTCACATGAAAATCTATAATTCGGAGCATAAAATAGCTAACGATGTAAGAATTGGTGATCCGTTAACGATTGTTGTCAATATCGACAAACAAGATTTATACGGTTTACATGTAACCGATTGTATTGTACGTGATGGCTTAGGTTGGGGCGAACAACGTTTAGTTGGAGAGGACGGGTAAGAATAAAAACAATTCCTAGAGAAGTTCGTTAAAACTTTAGATAAAAAAAATTTTTTTTCTTTAGATGTCCTATGGATAATGAAATAATGGGTCAATTTAATTATACAAACGATCGTTTGGCAGCTAATGTTACGTTCCCGGCTCATAAATTCCCTTACACTACATCAGTGTACTATCAGTGTAACGTTAAATTGTGTGATTTAAAAGATCCCGAATGTCAAATGGTAAGAAATTGAAATTTGAATTGAATTGAATTTGATTTTAACACATTTTCGTGTACTGTTACTTAGGCACCATTGTGCGGAGGCAAAAGGCCGAAACGTCAAACTAATAACGATACAAGAGATGAAGATGGTATGCCTGCCACTATTGAAGTATTTTCCGGTCTATACGTTAATGAAAATGTCGAAGTTAACGAAGGTGATGATGATTCGGTCTTTAAAGAGAAGGTAAGTTACAGTTACATTTTTGTATGACATATTTATCGTTTTTTAATTGATCGTCTTTTAGCAGACTCTAGAAGATGCCTTATGCGTTTCTCAACGCACTTTTGCCATAGCCATAGCTATAGCTGGTCTTATATTAATGTTAGCGGTAGTAGCGGCAGTTTTGTGCATTATGGCCAAACGTAGCACTAAAACTGTATCACATTCCGGCAGCTCGATTTATAGCGGACCCTATACAAATACTGCTTTTTCGCATAGCAGCTAAGTTGTGAAACGTTGCTGGACCAACTCAGAAACACTTGATGTGTGTGTTTTAAAAAGTCAAATTATTAATTAGAAAAGCCTCGAGTAAGCTGTTCGTATTAAGAAAATAAAAAGAAAAAGAAAATGAAGATGAAGATGAAGAGGACGAAGAAGAAGAAGAAGAATAGAAGGAAAATGAAGCTGCTGGCATTACATATAAAGGAGAAGAGGAAGAAAAAGAATGATTTAATTTTTTTTTTTTTTTAAAAAGTCTACTATTCCTTCAAAATAAAAGGATCTTGATATTGATTCCGCTGAGTTCAACTCGGTTATATTTAAATATAAGCAAACTTGGAAACGAAAAATATATTTAATATTAATTTTAAGTTAGCCGAAGATATTAAAGGGTTAAAATTATTTATATGTATATATAGTATACATATATACATATATATATATATATATATATAAATATATTAATTTAATTTAAAATTAATATGATTAACTCTCTAATATCGCAGAGATTTTAAGGCTAGACCTGTAAAATGGAAAAAAAATCTCTGTTTAAATTTTTATATATAAATTAATTCAATTCCTAAGCAAACGGTGTTGGTTTAATTTTTTTATTACTATTTATTTATTGTTTTTTTTTTTTTTTTTTTTTTTTTCCGGTCGTCCCGCCTGAACTTTGTCCTTATT
>KK351183.1:334649-380907 GCA_000671755.1 Glossina brevipalpis
TATATATTTTGTTAGTAGCTAACTTCTCAGGTTGTAGTCTTTGTAAGGATGAAAAAAAAAAAAAAAACGAAAATGAAAACAAATTTTTCTTTGCCTCTTTGATTTTAAGGATAGAACTTGAAGAATGTCAACCTTTTACTTTAAGTAGCCAAAGTTTTTACACTTCAGCAAACTTGTCATTTAATTTGTGAATCTAAACGAACTAAGTTTTATTTTATTATTACTCTATTAATCTAAAATATAATTTAGTTAAATAATATTCTTTATTTTAAAAGATCACTTGCAAAGCCAACCCTTATCTTAAACGTCCGATTAAAGTTTCGTTTTCTTTATATTACGAAATTAATAATAATAATAATTTTATATATTAAATCTTGAATATTAGCGTTAAGTTCCCCTTATTATTTAAATCAAGCGGCTTGGCTTCAATAAATCATTCAGTTAATTATTCGAACCGAAAGATTTGAAACGAAATGATCTACTGAAGCTTAACTGTTTGTTATGATTTAACTAAGTTAAAATATTTTATTTACTCAACGTTATATTAAAAACAATAATAATAATAACACATTTATTCCACAAAATTACCTGAGGACAACACATTAAAAAAAAAAATTGTATAAAACATATTGGACAGCTTAACAAAGCGGTGCTTAAATAACCATCAAAATGTTATATGACCCCTCACTCATTCAGTCATTCACAATCACACATTTACGTTATTGTAAAATTACTAAAAACCTTGAATTTCAATCATAGCGTAAATATTTTTTTTTTTTTAATTTTGTACTGTAATAGCTATCAGAATATAACATTTAAATATATATATATATAAATATAAACTAAATGAATATATTTTTTAGTTTTATTCCGTTTGTATTAAAATCGAACGAAATATTCAACGGACGCAAATGCATTTAAATAAATTTTATTTATTTATAGTCGCAATTAGTTTCGGCCGTGTTTGCAGTCATGAAAGTAATTGTAATTATTTTTCTGGTAATCGGAAATTTTCATTAATTGAAAGACATAAAAGATCAATACAGCCCATTCTATACGCCGACAATACTCCATCTTTGCAGGAGTGCATTGATTTGGCTTTTGAATATAAAGGCTTAGCTTTCAATTATCAATCCGGACGTCTTTTTAAAAGATCCTTAAAGTGTCAGTACATAGTTTTTTAGGTGAATTAATCAAAAACGTATTATCTCGTCGCTGTTTTTGTCAATTCAACGCACATCAAAGCAAAAAAAAATTATAATCAAATTGAATTGAATATTTTTAATTCCCATCACGAGACGCAGGGAAAGGTTTTGGCATTCACTGAGTAAATGTTTAACTGTACGACTACATCCACACTTGCAAATTGGCGGACTACATTTTATAAGGATCCATTGGTGTTTTACTACAGTATGTTTAAGGCGAATTTTCGCATATGTTTCCAAATTAATTTTTTCAATTAACATGAGATTAGTGTAGATGATAGCATTGACGATTTTTTTCATTAATTTTTTCTCTAATTTTTTTCCAAATATGTTTTTGAAGATGAATCTTTTTCATTGTACTGTCCGTTATTAACCACACTGAAGTAGCAGATTTGACAGCAGGATGCGCTCGCTCATTTTCCGGGAAAAAGAGTATGGCTTGGAATCCGAAATATCTTAATTTTGTCTCAGTTAGCGGTAATGGAAATTTCTTGCCTTATGAATGGTGCTCCAGTTTGATTTTAAGGGAACTTTTTGTAGTTTTTAGAAGCGACAAACAGTTTTGAGTGTGGTTTTGCGAACAAACGTTGTGACTTCAAATATCGCTCTAGCTTCTCCTGAAAATTCTAAAACCCTTTCACGTAAGATACGATTGATCTTGTCTTGCTTTGTGACATCGACGATTGCGTAAGCAGCAGATAGATCGTCACTTTTAAAACCGTCTGTAAGAAACAAATGCCAATAATTACTATTCAAAAACTGGCTTTTCTCTGAAATTAGTTTTCTAAAAACGAGTTTTGGCATATTTTTTTGCTTTTGTAGACTATTCTAATTGATTCTTATTTCGGTATATTGTTTTAATAATTTCCCCAGGGAGCTCTTAACCCGATTTTTTAAATTTTCTAACTTCAACAATGCTAAACGAGAAAAATTTTCACTTTGGATCGATTTATCGGATTTGAGTCATGATATTATGTATGGTTACGATTGGCCAGTAGGACATGGTATATTAATGTAACTTTTTTCTACTTTTCCCTTGTTTTCATTTAGAAGTTCTTACATCGACTGTTGTGCTTTAACTAAAACTCACTTTATTTTTTATTACCTATTTACAATTTTTTATTTATACTTATTAGCTAATTATACAGGGCTGCCAAAGTACCTAAATTTATTATCCCGTTTACAGTATTTATGTACAGTATTTACCTTACTACATAACCGATTTTTATTTTTATTTGTTCTTCCTATTCGTTGCAGTCATTAGAACAACTTAGTGGACTCCATTTATGGTAGAAAAATAAGTAAAGTTTTGCAAGCTGCCTTCAGTTTGACTTAATTTTTCGAGGAACGTAATAGTACTTAATGGGTAGTTGACATGGGTTGCAATTCATTGCCATCAATATTTTAAATTTTTCATTTATTTTTTCTCGAGACAAATCTTTTCTATATTAAGATCTCTATCAAAAGATAAAAATCCCAGTTCGACAGAATCCGTACCGGAATGTGGTAAAAAAGGCTCATCCAAATTTGAATGCCGTAATATTACCGTAATATATCATTAAATATATTTGTATTCAACTATACACAAAACGTCTGAGATTTGTATAAAATTAGTTAAGTAAACTCTCCCTACTTTTCCCACATTACGAGCTAATATGTTAATGATTAATTCAATTAATTACTTTTTTTAAAAATCACTTTCCAGCATTAAATGTAGTTTTTATCTTTCAATCATAGATTTAAAAAACTTCACCTGGGAGATGCAAAACCATTGGCAACTGGTTCATTTGTATTTTAATTGTCATGTCTTACAGTGTCCAGAAAATGTAACAAAGGGTACGCTCGTTAAGGATACGAATTTCAATTACTTTTCATTATATCAACAGCCCATAGGTAAAGGTAGAAGACCTAAAATTATCAAAAATTTGAAAACTTGAACTTTTCTCTCTCTCTCTCTGTCCAGTTTCTACTAATTATGTTTGTGTACCAGAGATCGGTGTCTTTATCCTTTATACGAATCCTTTAAGTTTTCGCAATGCATCTTTAAATTGTCTTCATACGTCGACAGAGTCTTGCGTTTCTTTGGCTCATGTGGCTTCCGAAAAACGTACAAATTTATTGGCCAAATTACTTAAGGAAAATAATCAACATTTTGAACAAATTAATGTTAAATCGAAGAAAGTGCATTTAGCTTATGTGGATTTACATTATAATCGTACTCGTTCACCAAACAAATTGGAATTTTTTAATTCGGAGGGAGAAAGTTTGGATAGAATACCATATCGGGCATGGGAACCAGGAAATCCGAAAACAAGGTGAAATTTTCTAAAATTAAATAAAAAATGAGTTAAAGTTTGGTTTTAAAATTTAAAATATTTCGATTTTAGTTCACAACTGGTCAATGCTAGTTGTGTGGCCTTAAATATTCGAGCTAAATGGTTAACTATAGATTGTCAACGAAAATTGCCGCACATTTGCGAGATTTTTACTTCTTTCCATAATGAATGGAAACACTAAACTTTCAAAGCGAATTCAACTTAATTTAATTAACCAGTAATATTTATGTATAACTTTGTCCGCATATATTTAGTTTTCTTTTTGATAATAAAAATAAAATAAAAAGTTTAATACATTTCGTCAACATTAACAATTGAAAAAATTTTATAGAGCGTACCGGAAGATTTGTTTTGGGACTGAGACTTTTAAATGAAGATAAATTTTAATTTTTTTTTTTCATTTTTTTTCTTTTAATAAAATTATTATTAAATGTATAAAAGTTTGATTTAATTTGAAAAAACAAATTGTCCTACAGGAAAAGCAATCTTTGTGGCTACCTTTTGATTCTTCAATAAAACTCTTTAATTCTTAATTCTGCTACGAATAAGTAGGTCCAAGAATTAAGAAAGTAAGAAAGAAGAGAGCGAATTAAATTTTAAAAAAAAACTGAATGAAAAACAAGCAAAAAGAAGAAAAACTAAATGAAAAAAATTAAGAGAAAACCTAACGATGTCTTATCTACGTTTTATAACATTATGCAACAACAAAACAACAGAAATCAGGAATATGCATCTCACTACATAATATCATCGGATTGGTTTCCATTATTTTTTGGCATTAAATTTTATTTCTTTTCTCTTATACAATGAATTAAAATGTATTAATAGGTGCTTGCATGTATCTTGACCAGTGACATCTATTGCTGGAAATGGTAAAGTAATTGGCAGTATGAGTGCACATAACGGTTAAACTCGATGACCTTGAGCTTTCTCTTGATAAAATAACAGTTTTTGATTTAATATTATCCAGTTATTCAGTATGTATAGCTCCTAATCACGATACGCTTAAGAATTTAAAAAATGGCTGGAATTTATGCAAGTAATTAGATCGACTTAAAAGAATTTTAATTAGAATAACACTAAACAATAATTTGTACGATATACTGAATACCACCAATTAGAAACACAAAAGACTCCAAGCGTGCTAATGAAGCAACATCAAAAAAGAACAAGAAAAATAGAAGAAGTTATGGCTCAATTAAATAATATGCGACCATACGACATTTTGTTTGTTATCTTGGATCATATCTTTTTTGTTTTTCAAATACGTAATAGCTATATTCCTTTTTAGTGTCCACATGCTTTTGAATATACATTAGCTGCCACTTTGTAGACTCCTTTCTTGTATATGGCTTACATATTGTGGATTCCTTTCTTGTGGGTGGATTCCTTCCTTATATGTGGATTCTATTGTGATAAATTTGTGCGAGTTCGCACTAATTTTAGTGACATCTATCGGTGCATTATGTGTACTTTACTCTTCAATAACTTTCATGGGGGTTTTTGTTACTTACACTGCAAACACAATGAACCCTCGCTGCTTGTGGAGCACCTTAAGACTGCAAGCAGTTGACACGATGAAGCCGTATTTCTTAACATATAATTTTATAAGAAGAAATGAATAACTAACGATGAACGAATAACTGTCTGATTTGTGTAGGAAAAATGAAAAATTCAAAAAATGAATTTAAAAGAGAACATTTGGTGGTGGACCTTATTGAAGGAGGAATAGAGGAATAAAATGCGAAGCCACTCGGTAAGATCACTTATTGAAAGTCGTGATGCTGAAGGTTCGTTTGAAATAACGTGCGCATAGATCGATCAACACGCGTATGGAGGATATAAGGATGAATTCACAAACTTTTTACTCGTTATATGAACTTAGTGAAGACCAACTTCATATACATTCAAACCGGTTCAGCTGAATGTAGGATTTATCTCAAACTATTGTAAGTATTAAGTTAAATCATTCAGGAATTCGCTCTAATTAAGACAAGCAAACTTTCAAGATTCGTCTTTCAAGCTCAAAGCATATTATAGATAGTGTCTTTGGGATCCTAGCTGGACGTTGGCGAATCTCTCTCTAACTAAATGCGGAAAATGTCGAATTTGTTATTAAGGGTATTGTCGCGGCTCACAACTCTATAAGAATGCGTGACGGGAGTCATTGTCCGATAAACTTTGTGGAAAATGAGTGGAGACAAAAATGGAAAACCCTTACTTACTTATATTAATTGTTCCATAATTCGATAATTACTCATTAAAATAGTACATCCTAATAAAGCAATTTAAAAAATAACTCTTAAATAGTTTAATAAATCCCATTTATTGCTTGTTTTTGAGCTTTTTGAATATAACGAAGAGTATAAAACCAAATTCTATTTAACATAATATAAAAAGGAGCTAAAACAATGCAATGTGAAATATAAAATTAGATAAATATCATTTAAATTTGAAATAAATCGGTTTTATTTCTTTGTCTACCTTTTTTCGTTTTAATTTTAATTGTTAGTTACTTACGAGATCATATGATTCGCAAATTCTCACAAAGTCTCTTAAAACTTTTAGCAAGTTGTCGTCATTCGCGGCTTTACTATGTTCGTTTACTTTGTTTTCCGTATGTTGGAGTTTGTGGGAATATAGTCGCGACTTCATTGTGTTTTCAGCTTTACAGCTTATACAACGTTACCATTCGTATTTTCTTTTACACTACGTGTATTTCACCGCTGGCAAATCTCCTTCTTTTTTCTTGCTAGCCCTCGTGCTGGCTGTGTTGCGGATAGAAATTTTATTTAAAAGTTTGGGCGAATATATAAAAACAAACATGAGTTTGTACAATTTTAAGAAAATAATGGTGGTTCCGCCAGCAAAGGTATAAAACATAAAACGTTTATAGTGTTAATTATTGAACACTTTTTGTTTGTCATAACCTCGTTCATCGTTGTTTACAAATTCTAATGAAATTAATTTGAGATGTTTTTAGGACTTTATCGACATTATGTTGTCGAAAACGCAACGTAAAACTCCAACAGTTGTGCACAAGGGCTATAAGATTTCTCGGATACGAGCGTTTTACACTCGCAAAGTGAAATACACGCAACAAAATTTCCACGATCGCTTGTCACAAATTATTCAAGATTTCCCGAAACTAGACGATGTGCATCCTTTCTATGCGGACTTGATGAATGTGTTATACGACAAAGATCATTACAAATTAGCCTTAGGTCAACTGAATACAGCCCGTCATTTGATCGATAAGTGAGTAATATATTTATTTCATCTTAACGGGTTTAAGAAGACCTTTTGAATTTCTTTTTTTTTAGTGTGGCTAAAGATTATGTTCGTTTATTGAAATACGGTGATTCACTGTATCGTTGTAAGCAACTGAAAAAGGCTGCTTTAGGTCGCATGGCTACTATTATAAAGCGTCAGGCCTCCAATTTAACATATTTGGAACAAGTGCGCCAGCATTTATCTCGTTTACCTACCATTGATCCTTACTCGAGAACGATTATTATCTGTGGCTTTCCAAATGTAGGCAAATCTTCGTTTATTAATAAAATCACAAGAGCCGACGTCGAAGTGCAACCTTATGCTTTCACTACAAAGTCTTTATACGTTGGTCATACCGATTATAAATATCTTAGATGGCAAGTAAGTGAATAATATTTTTCAAGACCTTTTTTTCAAATTTTTCTTTTTTTCAAGGTTATTGATACTCCTGGCATTTTGGACCATCTTTTAGAGGAACGTAACGTTATTGAAATGCAAGCTATCACAGCTTTGGCTCATTTGCGTGCGTGTGTTTTATATTTTATGGATATATCTGAGCAATGTGGCCATTCCTTGGAAGACCAGGTCAAATTGTTTGAGAATATTAAACCGTTATTCAGTAATAAACCCCTAATCATGGCCATTAACAAAATCGATATTTTGGGTTTGGAAGACTTGCCTGGCGAGAAACGTGAAATTATCCAAAAATTGCAAGAAGATAAAACTGTGCCGGTTATGTTAATGTCTACAGTAAACGAAACGGGTGTTATGGAAGTAAAAATAGAAGCATGTGAACGTTTACTATCCTATAGAGTCGATCAGAAAATGCGTACTAAAAAGGTAGACAATATACTTAATCGTTTGCATGTCGCTATGCCAGCTCCAAGGGATGATAAAGTACGAGCTCCATGTATACCGGAACAGGCTTTAGCTCGCTTGGAGAAAAATGCTGCGAGAGCTGAACGTAAACGTAAATTGGAGAAAGAAATCGAAGAGGAAATGGGTGATGATTATGTTTTGGATTTGAAAAAGAACTATCACGACATATCAGAAGAAGAACGTTACGATATTATACCAGAATTTTGGGAAGGTCGCAATATTGCCGATTATATTGATGAAGATATATTCCAGAAACTCGAGGAGCTTGAGCGTGAAGAAGGCTTACGCGAGGAAGGTGGGGTTTATCAAGTACCTGATTTGTCTATGGACGCAGCTTTGAAAGAGATTCGTGAAATGGCTAAAAAGATACGCGGTAGACGTTTCGATTTGCGTGATGAGAAACGTTTGGCTTCCAAGAAGAATAAACCAGCTATGCCGCGTCATAAACAGGCTAAAGTTCGGGATCGTTCAGTAACGAAATTGCGTGAAACGATGGAAAATCTTGGTGTGGATATGTCTGGCACTGAAAACGCTAATTTCACTAAATCCGTAGTTGACTTAAGAAGAGGCTTAGTACCAGTACCAGGTACTGGAAAGAAAGTAAGCATCTTCAAGAAACCTTTGCTAGATAAAGAGTCGTCAGCCATAGTGAAAAAGACCGGTCAACCGTTGAAACGCAAAGAGTCACGCGACAATATGGGCGTTAAAAACGTGGCCATGAAAAAGAAATTACAAGTTATGGCTCGCAAAGATATAGCTAAGAAGGTTTCCCGTCTTTGTTTGAAAGGCGAAGCCGATCGGTTTATTGGTACTAAAATGCCAAAACATTTGTATGCTGGTAAACGAGGTGTCGGCAAAGCTGATCGTCGCTAGTATGGCAACGTTTTAATATCGGTTTTGTTATACGTTTTTTTTATAGAAACATTTTCGATATTTAAAAAATAAATCAAAAATTTAATTAATTTTTACGAAAATTAACATTTGAAATATGATATAACAGCTGGAATATGGTCGAGGTCGATATTGACTTTTGTGGCTTTTTTCGTAGTAACTACGTCCTTGTCTGGGACATAAGAGATAGGTTGTTTATAGCGCGGGCCAGTTAACCGCCCGTGAAACTATACTTATGAGAAAAGCACAATAGTCGCTTGAAATTACGCACAAGTTCTTACAAGTGGGAATATCAGGGCTCCTTGGGAAATATCAGAGATGGTACACGATAATTAGATGCGTATGCGTAAGTGACCGCAAACCACAGACTAAGTGTAATTACTTGCATAAAAGTAAATATAAACAATGTCCATTTAAAAGCCTAAGCAATCTTTCCGAACATCTTCCAAATAGTTTGGAACACAATAAACAAATTGTGATATGCGTAGCAATAAATTTACAAATATTACGAACAGTACTGTTCCAGTATTTGGGCGCCAAATGAAAACTTAAATTTCAAAATATTTTCTTTTCTGTTTAATTGCTTTCATACGATAGAACGATTCACGATGTTGTTAAAAGTTGTTCAATAACGAAAACCATTAACGCAAAATTGGAAATTAAATTCAATATAGAGATTCAAAGATTGTTTCGAAAAATCAATCGAACGTTTTTTAATTGTCTGATTGTCCACTAAATTCTTGAACCTTCTGTCATTGCGACGGCAAACTCTACGACTCTGTGAGTATTTTTTTCTAACCGCAATTTCTCAAACATCACTTTTGGAAAAACTTAAGTTTATATGACATCCAGGAACTTCGTATTTATAAAGTCCATGAAAAACAAAAATGTTTCTGAATTTATGTGATCCTCTTTATAATAAATTTTGAGTTGAATGTATGAAATTTTATGCTCGTATGTTCGTAATGATCAGGATTCGATGAAAACCGATTATAGAGATCTTTTTCTATATTTTCTCTTTTGATTATTTATTGTACAATGTTAGCGGTTTATAAGCAAAATTGGATTGACGGTTCTGTACGATATCAACATCATTTATTATTTATACTTTTGTATGCAAGTAAACCAGTTGTGTTGAATCAATTGGTTATAATTAATATAAAAACTTAATTATATTAAAGGAGGTATAGTAGTGCCTATAAGCAAAGTATGTTGAATCTATGCCTAAAAGTGTTGCCTGTACGCACAGGACGTATTTAAAACCGTACAAGGCAAGCGATGACTCTGTGAATGCTGGAAATGGGATCCGAACAAATTAATTGAATTTCGCAGTTGTAATTAGTGACATGATTTGTAACACTTGTTCGATTCTTTTGAAAAATCCATGAAAGTTAACCGAATAGATTGTTTAATCTCATGGTATTTATATTTTAGTAATTAAAAGAGCAAACAGTTTTTTTACGTTGACACAGCAAATCGTCGGTTGTCATTTGTTGAGTATTAAGAAGAAACAGAAGAATTTTTCTCTTTAGGACGTCCAGATCCCGTTTACTTTTTGTAGCTTCACTTGCCTTCATTTAGTAAACCGTTGCTTTCTAATGGGCACAGATACCATTCAAGCAACGAAAAAGCTTGATAAGTGTATGGTAGAAGAGTGGCCTGCTAATTTTAGATGCGGACGTACAAACGCCACAGTCGTCTTAGAATTCGGAAGTTGTTCCGGAAAACATAAAAAAAAAAAGTATAGAAAATCGCTTTGGAGAAGTGAAGTTGTGTGACATAGGTAATATCTTAATGGTATCAGAAGCCAGTTTGTTTACTACCTTTCTGCAAGAACATCTATTATTGAGAAAGTTCTATTTGAAGTGGGTATACCGTTTGTTCACTTTTGACCAAAAACAACAGCTTGTTGATGATTCAGAGTGCGAGTTTAGACGAAGCAAAAGTTATTTTTTCATACGACATGTGAGTATTGATGAAACATGGATTCATCATTGCATTCCACAGACAAACCGGCGGTGAACCGTACGCACACTGCATGGGTTGCTGAATTAAGAACGACTCTTTTTTTTCGTACGATACTCTGCAGTTTCTGCAGGGGTTATGGTTAAAATGTCAGATATTTATAGTTATGGTTCTACGTTCCGATTTGAGAAAGCAGAATAGTTCTTCCTGTAGCTATCACAAGTAAACCAGTCATTTCTATGGTCCGATCTCGATTTGGGAAAGAAGAGTAGGGTTTCCCATTATCATCGCAAGTGGATTAATTGCAATAGTAAGATTTTTCAAGCGATTAACTTGCCATTCATAGGCGTATGACCTTTAAAACACTCATGGGAAAGATTAGAGATAAGACACACGTCGTCCTTAAATAATAAAATTTATGCCGCCGTAACCGCAAAACCGCTTTTCAAGCGTAATTAGGTGATGGAAAAATAATCGTAAACAAAGCCTATATAAACGAATACGAAATCTTTTCGAATACAATTAATATACAACTGTTTAGTGACTACTTTAAGTAAATTTTGAAATGTTCTACAATCGATTTACAAGCATTACGAGCTTCAATTCCTTCGTTGATAGGCCGAAGCAAATGTTAAAATATTCGGGCATTAAACTGGATAAGGAAGAAATTTCATTCTATAAAATGTACACTTTTCTTGTAATAATCACTATAATGTTCGCTATAATTTCGCAATTATGGTATGTCGCTAGTTGTGATGCTTCGGATCCCCATCGTGTAATAGTGGTAGTTTATTCAGCATATTTTATGGTGGATTTGGGCAAAATGGTGAATATTTTATATCGCCAATCATCCTTAATTGAATGTTTAGCGGAGTTACAAGACATCTGTCCTGATAAAGATATAGAACGGAAATATAAACTTCAACATTATCTCAAATCTTATAAGAGAGTAGAAAATTTCTTTTATTATATGGTCATATTTCTAGTAATAACTTTTAGTTTGGATGCAATAGCACGTTCATTATTGCAACTGTATCTTAAGGGTAGTTACGGCTATTTAATGACCGTTGTAATGCGTCCCGCAATACCTTACGAGGATTCATTATTGATCTATATAAGTTATTTTGTGTTGAGCACTGCAAGTGGTACTTGGGTTGCTATTAATATAATCGCAATTGATTTGTGTTTACTCGGTTGCGTTTTACAATTGTGTTTACATTTTGAATTGCTATCCAAACAGTTAATGGAATTAGATCCCAGCAAATTGACTGAATTGGAAGCTATAAAAAAATTAAATTCTATCGCAAAACATCATAATGAGCTGATTGGGTAATATGTTTGACTTAGCGTAACATCAAATATTTAATCAATCAATTTCTTTATCAACTACAGATTATCTCGAAAAATTAATCGAACATTTTCCGGCTCCATGATATGTAATTTAATGGCAGCTTCGTTCGTGCTATGTTTTTTATGTTATCAAATGCTTGGAGATGTTCAGTTCTTAGATATCGTTAAGACGATACTTTTATTATTAAATGAAAGCAAGCAAGTGTTGTTAATTTGCTATTGCGGCGATAGGCTATCGGATTCGGTGAGTATCATCTCTTCTAACTGTGATACCTCAAATACCTTGAGATTCAATTTCGGAAAAGATATGTTATGCTAATATATGAAAACCGACCAAATCCATGGAAAGTTTATTACATTATAGTACACAGGTAAAGTTTATGAAATGATCTCGATCCTGTTCTCATAAGTTTTGTGCTTCAATTAAGCTACGTAAGGACAGTTTCATTAGACCTTATTATGTCGCTAATAACCAGGAATCGATCAAAGCTTTGAATTGAAAATATTTTTTATATATTTTTTCTTTTCATTATTTATTGAACAGAGTCAACTGTTTAACGATAGCCTTTATATGCATAATTGGGTTGACGGTTCTGTACGATATCAACATCATTTATTATTTATGATTTTGTATGCACACAAACCAGTTATGTTGAATCTATTGGGATTAATTGATATAACATTAATTACATTAAAGGAGGTAGGTAATAGTCCCTAGAGAAAATATGTAAAACTAATTTAAAAACGATTGTCTCTTTAACAGGTTTATGGTGCTGCTTATCGTTTCTTTACCGTTCTTAAGACCACATAAGGCAACCCGATGCCACTGATCCGAAAGAAATTCATTTCATTTCTTAGATCTAATTATTTAAATGATTTGTAAAATTTTTATGAATCTCAGTTTTGTTTAACTTTTCATTAAATCTATAGAAGTTAATTAAACAGACCAATAATATACAAAACAATTTTCCCAAAAGACGTTTACTTTTTGTAATTATACCCACCACTGAAGGTGTGAAGGGTTGATTTCATTTTGTCATTTGGTGTGTAACTCTCAAAAGGAAACTTAGCAGACCCCACAATATATATACATTTTTGATAAGCATCAAATTTAGTATCGATTTAAGCATGTCCGTCTGTCCGTCTGTGTAATGTTCTTGATAGACATTCCCCCGGCCGCAAAAATAAGCATATCGACTTCAAATTTGGCAGGAAAATTGAAAGTTTTTGCATGCTGGCTAGTATTCAAAATGGGTCAAATCGATCAAAGTACACGTCCGCAATACAGTGTGGAGCCTATGTTTTCGGAAGCAAAAACAAAATTAGTTTTTTGCTTATTACCATGGCAGATAGATCTATAAAAATTTCCACAAATATTGCATTAGCTATTCCATAGCCTCTGTGCAAAAACGGTAACGGACCCATCACGGCGATTCGACATAATAGAATATTGAAATTAAATTTTTTTAAAAAAATTTTTGTAATATTAAGAAAGATTCTTCAAAAGTCTCATACAGTGTATCTATTCACGATCAGTACGAAATTCGGAATCCACATAGACGTATCCGTCCATCTGTCTGGTTTCTTAACTATCTAATGTCTGTGGTAAGTAAACTCCTAATCTCAAAAATGAAGATATCGGCTTCAAATTTGGCAGAAACATTGGAAATTCTTTCACTATCATGCCCTTCTATTACAATTTAGCTTTTGGCGGTTTTTTAAAGATAAAGGTGATGGGTTTAAAAGATTTGGCACAGCCGAATATAATTTTCTTTGCCTCCATTTCAAGTGAGCTCATAATCCTTGAGAACTTCATATCATACAGATTCTTCTTTAAAACTCCTTTTTGTGCATAAAAATGTTACGGTCTTTATTGTCGCTGCTATGGATTTACTTGAAATTTGAAGGTACAACATAGAACGATGCGATGCTCTATATAAAAAGTGTAACGATCCCATTGTTGGAAATAGAGTTTGATTAAGAGAGCATTTAATAAAAACTTTGTAGCCCCAATATGAGTAGAAAGGCACACCTGCCTATAAATCCATTTTACAACCAGTGTGATGGAGATTTGAAACTAAAATTAAATACGCATAGAATTGCAGCTTTCCTTTGAGACAAAGATAGAGCCACGACGTATTTTTCTTCTCGGGAACTTGCTTCTTCAGCTAGAAAGTAAGAAAACTACAGCGATACGAAACTCAAATCGATAACTAATTGATATATAAACGCTAAAAAAGTAGCGTATCATTCAATAACTTTGTAGGATGATATATGAAATTTTTTGTGCAATATGTGACAATGAATGAGACATGGATTTATCATTACATTCCAGACAGATCGACAACCAGCTGAATGAAAAGCGAAGGCCGGTCAAAGCGACCAAAAACGTAAAAGTCGCCCGATAAGATTGTGGCGTCTGTAATTTGGGATGGACATGGTATTTTATATTTATTGACTATCGGGAAAAGTAACGAAGGATCAACAGTAAATATTACATAACATTATTACTGCATTTGTAAAAAAAAACGTCCATAAAGGCGGAAGAAGAAACAATTTTCTACTAAGAGAATGCATCGCGTTACAAAATAAGCACAGTAATGGCAAAATTGCACGAATTGTTTTCACATTCATCTTGTTCTCCAGATTTAGCCCTCAGCGATTATAATCTGCTCCCGAATCTCAGAAAAATGCTCACCGAAAAGAGATGTTCGGTCCAATGAAGAGGTTGATCATCGAAACTGAAGCGTATTTTGAAGGGTTGGACAAAATATATGATAACTATAAAAATGTTAGAGAAGCTTTGAAATGAATGTATTACGTTTGAAGAAGATTATGTTAATAAATAAATTCGAATTTTGCCTAAAAGTTCTTGTTTTATTAGTAATCCTATGAACTTCTTGAGTGATGTTTTATGTTAGCTTCGCCGCACATTAACGGATTCAATTTAATGCAGAATTTTTTAATATTTAAGTACGCTTGTTGCTTTTTCGTAATTGTGTTGAGTGTCTTCTCTTTTCGAATGTTAAAAGTGTACAGATGGAAAATGCTCTACATTGGGCACAAGTTTAAATGTCTTGTTAACGCCTTTCTTAACCAAGCCAACCTGAATACGTTTAATCTCTAGGCAACCATGTTTGTTTTTTCATTAATAACGGTTATTAGAGAGAAAATTCGTTTTCTTTTCGTTCATCATGTCTAAAGCGACCACAATTAAGGAAGCGCTTAAACGATGGGAAGACCGTGAAAAACAATCTGCCATCCAAGCGCAAACAATTGAGCTACAATTTCAATGGCCACCGATAGAAAAAATGGACAACACTTTATCGACGTTAGTGAATTGCGAACGTCTCAGTTTATCTACAAATATGATAGAAAAAATATTTGGTTTGACTGGAATGAAAAATTTACGTGTTCTCTCATTGGCCCGAAATTATATTAAACAAATTTCCGGTCTGGTAAGATTAATATTGAGCATAAATTGATACATTCGAATGAATTCATTTTAATTTTTTATTGTTTAGGAAGCTTTAGCAGAAACATTACAAGAATTATGGATTAGCTATAATCTCATAGAGAAATTGAAAGGTTTATCCGCTTTGAAGAATCTTAGGGTGCTTTATATTAGCAATAATTTAATAAAAGATTGGACAGAATTCAATCGTCTACAAGAATTAGAGGCTTTAGAGGAGCTAGTGGTAGTGGGTAATCCCATATCAGAAGGTATGGATGAAACGACTTGGCGGTCGGAGTGTATTAAACGTTTACCTACAATTAAAAAGTTGGATGGTGAGCCGGTCGTTATTAATGAAGAACAAACGCAATTGTAAATTAAATCGAAATTTTACAAAATGTTTTGAATTTTCAATTGATTTTAATTGCCTCAAATGTAAAAATTACATAAAAATTGTCTATTAAAAGTTAATAAACTACGAATTCAATGAATTTGTTATGCAATACCAATTACAAAAATTATAATTGCTGTGAAGGTGCCAAAATGTTTCCTCCTGTAATCTAATATATAAAGAGAGAACATTAACGTGAGTTTCTACAGTTTTTTTGGGATTTCATAGTTCGAGTCGTACAACGGAAGATTGCTAGAATTGTTAGAAATGGTGAAAATAAAGGATTTGCAGATACAATCTGAAGTTTCTGAAAATCCTTTAATTACTATACATTTGAAAAGCATGCTTTTATATGGTTTTATTGTTTCAATGGAGCAGAAGCATAAACGTTTCAGTTTAAGGCGTGGTGCTGTATTTACGATATCATTTGTAATATCGTGTGGTTTGATAGTGAGCTCAAAATATATGAATAATAAATTATTTCTTTAGTATATATCGTACAAAAATTTCTTTTTAAGTTTATGAAAATTTCTCGGGGCTTTGAGAGCTTAGCGGCAGGTGCTACCAGTTGTGCTACTGCTTTTCTTTATTTATCAACTTCGATAACAATAGTGAATGCATTCTTTCAACGAGCAAGTAACATATTTCGCGAGTAACATTCTTCACAAATTCATATAACAAGAATTTGATTTAATTTCCCTTCGTAGGAGTAGTGAAAATGTGTACTTTTTTACACGAAGATATTAATAAACTAATGGCATTAGCAGATGAACGTGAAAAGAAAATGTTCGCTGAGACAATTAAATATTTGCGTTATGTTACTGTAATCTTATGGACGCCATCAGTTTTTGCTGGTTTTATTGCTTATGCTGATTGTTTTTATCGTACAATTTTCTTGCCGGAAACTGTATTTAATATGCCGCAAGTAAAGTCTCTAAATTTTCCGTTTTATTGTAAATATGTTTCAATACCTTCTTTTTGCAAAGGTTTTAAGTGGCGAAGCTGAACCTATACTTTTATTTCAACTTTTCCCTTTCGGTGAAATTTATGATAACTTTTTTGTTGGTTATTTGGGTGCCTGTTATGCTTTATTTCTGGGCATCACCACTATACCCTGCTGGCACACGTTTATCACTTGTCTTATGAATTATATAGTAATCAAATTTCAAATTATTAACAAACGTTTAAAAGAAATGGATGTAAGTAGTGACACAGTTCATACATTTATTGTAAATTGAAAAATTCATTGACTTTGTTTCTTCTATTAGATATCGAAATTATCTCCCAATTTTAGCTTAAATCCCAATATGATTAACGATTTAAATGAAAAGGATTTAAATTATTGGCGTTTGAAAATGTGTGAATTTTGCGTTGAAGAACAAACTAAAATAAAATGGTAAGAAAAGAAAACGACAACTTTGATATTGAATTCATTTAAAGTAGGCAACAAAAATCTATTTTCATATGGTAACAAGTAGGCAATAAAAATTTCACGTTATAAATAAAAAGTTGTTGATAAAACCAATAAGAGTTTTCTCTCTAACTGAATGAGAAGAGTCTACAAAAACGAGCGGACAAATTGTACTGCGTTTACTTTACTTATTTTGATTCGTTCATGCTAACTTTCTATTTGCTTTTGTCTTTTAGTGCTTCATAGCGTCTTTTCATCCTGATTCTTTCTTTTTGTTTCTTGGTGTGTTTGAGTTTATGGTCAAGTTTTTTTTTTAACGTTGTTTATCTTATGATAGCTTGGTCTGTTTTTCAATTTTTATATTTTATACTGAGTCACAAAGTATATTAAGTTTGTTTGGGCGGATGTAACATCAGAAGGATTTCTAATAGGTCCTCTTCTCATTGTCATTAAAATCATTTTCTGAATCGAGTTAAGCTTTTTTTGTCTTTATGTTCGTTCATATATTTTTGCATTTAAACTGCAAGTCGAGGCTTTGTGAAATATTTTGACGAAATCATGTACATTAACGTATTTTGATCAACTGACGAACGCTATTGAAAATGGATTGGTTCGAACCACTTTTAGGACCATTCAGCATGTAAGCTTCATTTTGAAAAAAAACCATTAACTAAAAAAAAAAAAACTGCTGAGTAATAGTATTTCGGCGTCTAAATAGCAAGACAGAGCAAATTTGGATAGGATGGGCAATACTTTATATGGCAAAATAGTTTAATTTTTAATATTTTAATATTATATAGTGAAACTGTGTGTGTGTGTTATATTTGTTATATAAATAAATGAATTCTTAATAATTAAATTAAATATTTGTTAATTCTCTTCTATTTAAAGGTTTGCTAATCAAATCCAGACATTGATACGAATACCGGTATTTCTTGATTTCATTATTTTCTCGGTATTGATATGTTTCTTATTCTATGCTTTAACTACTGATGTAAGCTCTTCAGTGCAAATACATATATGTGTTTTACATACAAAAGTGCATAATTACGTTATTTTTTTATTTTAACAGAATCCTTCAAAAATGGATTATTTCTTTATGCTCATCTATTTATTCGTAATGGCTTCAATATTGTGGCTTTATCATTGGCACGCCACACTAATAGCTGAATGCGTAAGTACGAAAGCATTAAAAGCATGAAATAAAATTATATTCAACTTAGGGTGAATCTTGAATACGAAGCATCTTCAGCAGGTAAATGAAAACAGGTTAGCCCTTATATAGGTAACCTATGTAACCGCAAAAAAGTATGAAAAAACGTAAGCAGAAAATCAAGTTTAATTTGTAACTATTCGGTGTTCCGATGTCGTATCACAGATATGGAGATTCCAAATTAAGCAACCATTTTGCGCTCAAGATTTGAACTCATCACGAAGAATTTTGTCATGAAAAGTTTCTTTCTTTTTCAAGAGAACTTAAAAACATTACGTAAGAAACTTATATTAGGTTGGGGCTGAATCACCTGTATCTACCACCATTCATTTTATCATATCAGTATTTAATGTGTAGAAGTTGCAGAATAATTTTCAACAATCTGTCTTGTTTACCTTATGATTAATAAGTAGAGAACGCTCAGCAGAACAGACTTTCACTGGATATAGTTCAGTGTTCTCATTTAGCTACTTCCACAACCACCGCGATACTCCCCGAGGGGCCATATCCACAGTCCGACAAGAAGCTTTCTCCAATCAGTGGGTAAGCAATACTTGCAAGGAGCTTCCTTTGGGCAACCTGATCCCTGCGGATTTATTTTGGCCTTTAGATATGTTATACATCACGTAAGCTCCATCCTACTACTACGTATCTCTTGGATCATTACGTGCTTGGAAATTCATCGACGCAGCCCAACGCCAGCCATGCCCACATATTCAACACTGCTTCTATGAATAATACGTGCCAAGCGGTAAATAGAGCCTAGAGGAGATACTTTCCCTTTTCTTAAGGAAAAGACGATTCTCCTAATAATCTCCTCCTACAAATCTTGTCATCGATAGTTAAACCTTAACCCTTTTTAGCCGATAACTGTTTTGGACGATATCACTATCCCGCAGGACGAGGCTAAAGTCCAGTATAATCTCCTCCGATGGCTAGTGAGAGCCCAGCTACAGTCACGTTGCCTAGCTGGACCACGCAGAGGAAAGGGCTTCATTTACCCAACAATTAACGATTAATGAAGACCTAGTGAACCCTTAGTTAATTTTTAACGATACTATTGACATTATTCATAAGGAACTCATCAAAGACTGGGACTGTGATTATGTTCTAAATTCAAGCGACAAACGAGAGTCCTGCTATTATTTCTCAGTTCGATTCGTAATAATCCCAAGTGGTTAGCCTTGTCTCAAAAATATTAAGGCTTTCAATCGTATCACCAGTGATTCCGTCTACTTACTTAAGATAGGAACCACTTTTTCTGATAGATGTGACGTGTGCTCTAGGATGCAAAGTGCCGAACACCCTATCTTCTTTTTCTTTACATTTGAAGCTTATATTCCTAAACATTACATTTTCACATAATTCGATTCGCTAATAACTTTGCTTAAGACTCATCACATTGAATATTCTAATGAATGAGATGTGCTTCTGAGAGAACTTAATTTCAGTCATTAATGGAGCGTAAAGAAGTTCAAAAAAAACCCCGGAAACATAACATATCACTCAATATTAAAATTATATAATGATATAACAAATCAATATTCGAGATGAATGAAAAAATAGATGTCCGGCCTCCATTTTTGAGGGGCTTTGATTTTTATCTTATTTTTATTGTTCAGAAAATTATTATTTAGTTTCAGTGTTGTACTTAGACATTATACTCATGGCTCTCAAGTGATAACTTATATGTAAGAAATTATGAAATGAATTGAAAATCATTTTCTCTGTCTCTTTTGATGAACACTTTTGCCGTGTTGCTTAATCAATAAATTCCCAATGGTTTATGCTTAAAGTGCAAGTGTGCAAAGTGCATGTTATCGTTTTATTGTAACATACATAATATTCAAAACAATTTCAAATATCAATTAAAACATAGTGAGGATAATTAATTAAGATGTAAGGAAACTGGAAACTATGCTTGAGAGCGAATCCATCTACGGTCGACATATGTATGAAAGTTAAGTGTGTTGTTTCAAATTTGTAAGGTTTTTAGAAAGACTTTCGCAAAGAATAGTTAAGTAAATCTCTAAAATATTTAAATTAAAGAAAAATAGATGATTTTAAACATTTCGCAGAGATTTTAAATATCAAGCATTCGAGCTTAACTTGAATTGGAAATTAGAAAGAGATTTAAAACGAATGAATTGATTCCATTGGGGGCTTAACGATAATGTGAAGGACAAAATGGCAAACCACAGTCAAAATGCAAAAAAAAAAAGATTCTAGATATTTATTTCAATATTTATTTCATCTCCTTTAAAACGACCTTCCTCTTAAACCTTAACAAATTCACTAACGCGTTAACCGTCGAATATTTGATCCTAATCTCGAGAGACACTTGCATAATTTTAAGACCTTCAACAACTTTTATATTAAAAGTCAAATACAAAAGGATATAAGGTAGGAACAGTTTTTGTTAAATACCTTTAGAAAATACTTTGCACTGAAACTGTCTTTAAACAATAAAAGCACTCTTAGCCCACAATAAAATGGTCGAATCGATAAAGCACATAGCGCGAGAAATTTCAAATTTCTCTTTATATTTTGATCTCGTTGTTTTTTGCAAGTCTCAAATCTGCTTTGTGCGTCAATTTTTACGTCTTTAAGAGTTTTTATTATGTCCTAAGGACCCCAATCTGAAGCCTCAGTATCCAATCGACTTTTTTTTGTTTTCAAATCTTTTAATTTTCTTTCAAAAAACTACTATCTATTCATCTTTCGAGATATACCAGATCATAATTTCGAAAGTGGTATTGATCACGTAAATATATACTTGACAAAGCCTTAGATGAGATCTTGTGGATCTTACAAAAGGTTTAATTGAAATATAACGTTATTTTTATTTTTTTTAAATTTCTTTCACAGAATGACGATTTATGCTTCGCTATATACTCTAGCAATTGGTATGATTATCCGTTAATAGTTCAAAAATCTATACGTCTCATAATGATGGATTCAATGAAACCACTAATAATGAAAGCTATTTTGGTGGAATTGAATTTGAAAACATTTATTGATGTAAGCTAATGGCATTAATTTGCGTTATATAATAATAAGAGTAAGGATTTCTGAATAATTTTCATTTTACTTAAGGTGGTACGTGGCGCCTACAGTTATTTTAGCATCTTAAGAAATGCTAATCTAGATTAAGCTCGCAAGAGGAAAACTTGAAAACGTATACACATACGAGCAAACAACAATATTCAACGACACAACGCGTGGCAATAATGAAATTATAATTTGCACTTGAGAATGCGTTTTGTGAAAGTTGACTACATTTTAAACAAAACAATACTTTACTACTATTACTACTACTACTACTACTACTACTGCTACTATTGTTACTAACGGGAAATGTTCAAATTATGTTTTTGAATAAAATTTTAATCTCTCTTTTAGTATATTTATGTATGTTTGCCAGACATCATATATTATATGATTTTCTTTCATTTTGCTTATGCTGCTACTTTTAATGACATAACTTTTCTGATATCACAACAGAGTTGTAAGAAAATTTCAATTTTTTAAGTAGCGGCGAAAGGGTGAAACAATCAGTTTATGTTTTGAAATTTATACAATTTTAGTAAAGGGTTACTTTGAGTGGTTTGCACTATTTTGTTGGAAATTTTTGTTTTTTGTTTTTTTTTTTTTTGCTTTCCTTTGCTTTCAAGCCCCACGACTTTTTGATTAGTTAGTTAGCTACGCTCTATAAGTCAACTGCATTTATAACTATTATCACTTGGGTGCACTACCACTACTGGTTAAGCGTGTACGGATATGTGTTTTGTACGATAGAGTGAGAGTGTGTGTGTGTGTGTATAAATATATATATATATATACATATATATGTATGTATGTTTGGTGTTGTGTGTGTGTGTTAATTCGAGTTACTAACAATGCAGATGATGACTCCTTGGTTGGTTTGGTTGACTGGATTGTGTGCTTGTGTGTGCGAGTGTGTGTGTGTGTGTGTGTGTGTGTGTGTGTGTATATGTATATATAAGTGATTATAATTTTGTATACATTTGATGTAAATTTAATATTTATGTATAACAACAACAGTAACAGCAACAATAATAATAATAGTAACAGCTCTAGGAGTGGAAAACTTGAAAATAAATGCCAGTAGCAACAAATTGTCAACAGCGTTTTCTTTTTTACTTACTTTTCCTCTTCTCGCGTATAAAGAATAACTTTAGAGAATTTTTGTTTTTAATTTTTTCTTTTTTTTTTAAGTTTTTTTTTTTTGCTCGTTCTTGTTGTTGTTGCTGTTGTTTTTGATGTTTGGAGTTCACTTTTCTTTTTCTTGCCTTTTTGTGGATTTATCACGAATGAATTACATAACGCCCAAGAAAGAACATAACTTGTAATTGAAAAATGTGCAAAAGCGAGAAAACCGGAGCATACGTAAAGGGGAGCAAAAATAAGTATTTTAAGAGAAAATTGCAATAAGACGTAAAGTTTTTTTTTTTTTTTTTTTTTTTGTTGCATTGAAAGCAAATGTTAAGAAAATATTCATGATGTCGCTGATTATAGAGTTAAGTTTTTCTGTCTGTCTTTCTTTTTGTCTGTCTGTCTGTCTGTCCGTCTGTTTATGCGTTAGCTGTTAAATATTACAGGCAATGCATTAACGGGAAAAATTGAAGTGAATGCAGGAATAACGAAGAGTGTATGTGAGATAACATTATAGAGTCTTTTTATCTGCTTGGAGTGCTTGGATGAGAGAAGTTAACTTAACATATAAAGTTTATTTTGGCTTTTAATAACTTTCAGTTGATGATGTAATTTTTTAAAATGTTTTCATAACTACACTAACATATGTATGTAAGGGTGCATTGCTTTCTAGCATAAAATATGTTTTATAAAATAGCGCACACGATTCGAAAACTGCTAATATCCATCACTAACCGAATCGTTTTTAAAAAGCATCAATATTCAAAAGAATTATGTTGAAAATTTAAGACATTTCAGCAATTAAATTCAATTATTTGGAGAATTATATTGAGCGGATCATGGTCAAGCTCAAGGTTATCCTTAGATATGTTGTTTTCTTGGGGACAAGAGACTTGGAAATCATTTCAATGGTTCGACTGCTTGAAAATCTTTAAATATATCAGTGAACTAGAAATTTTAAAGGAATTGAAAATAGCACACTTCTTAAACTTTTAACCAACCAAGAATATTTTAAAATTTAATTTTTTTGATTTTAGTTTGATTGGGTCGAGAAAGATAGAGAAAGAGGCTTCTAAAACTAGCGAACTTTTATATCAAAATCGTAATTAATGATTGCGGAAAATCTGCAGCATCTACTCAATGCAATGCCGTTAATATTCTTATAGCAGGCCTCGACAGATGCGTTCAAGAAAACATGAAAAGGAAAAACTACGAGCGATAAATAGCAAAAGTTTTATGCCAAAGGAACCCCGACTTAGTAGTCCCGTAATTTATATAAAATAGTATTTAGGTCTAGTGACGTTAAGCGTTGAGTACTTGGGTCTGGTGGCATTAAGCGTTAAGTACTTGCGTCTAGTGGCGTTAAACATAAAGTGCTTGGGCCTAGCGGCCTTAGGCGTTAAGTACTTGCGTCTAGTGGCGTTAAGCGTTAAGTAGTTGGGTCTAGTGGCGTCAAGCATTAAGTGCTTGCGTCTAGTGGCGTTAAGCGTTAAGTACTTGGGTCTAGCGGCGTTAAGCGTTAAGTACTTGGGTCTAATGGAATTAAGCGATAAGTACTTGGATCTAGCGGCGTTTAGCTTGAGCACTTGGTGCTTTGTTAACTTTAAAATCTATAACATAACATGTGATAATAAGCAGCAGTCAGATATTAATTAACAGAAATGTAAGGTATGTACTGCTTTAGCAGGGACTAAGTTTACAACCTTCAGATTAAAGATTATGAAATCATTCAATTATTAATATAACCGAGGGCTTTGGTTTATAGTCTTATGGGGGCTTTGGTTGATAACTTATAAACTTTGAATCTTTCAAATGAGGGATTTCGTTGAGAAGCAAGTAGTAGTAGCAATTCTAAGGAAAGAAAATAGTTAAATTATTTCGTATTTTTCTCCTTTCTCAGATGCAATTCAGGTCGTACTTTGTCATCCCCTGAGCCGTTGGAATATCCGTTTTTACGTTCCTCCTTATTTAATAAGGAAGAGAAAGAAAACATTTTACCAACAAAAGCTTTGATAAACCCTAATGCTTAAAGTAAATTAAAGACGAGTGCAGTGCCTTCGTTGAACTCAATGCAACGTCAACAGACAAGAGACAAAAGACAGTCCCTCGCCTTCATTGCTAGCTAGCCAATCGCGTTTGCATATCGAATTCCAAATTTCGATGTCTTTAGGGAAAGGGGTTTTCGGCGAGGTTTTGAAGGTAAATTTATTGTTTCAAATGAAGAAAGAAATTTGATTCGCAAATTCTGTTAGATGCGAAATATACTCGATATTCGAGAATACGCTCGCGGTAGACAATTATATAAGAAAATGATACGAGAAGTAGAGCTGTTATCGCGTCTAAATCACGAGAATGTAGTGCGCTACTGTAATAGTTGGATTGAAAGTGTTAACGAAGAAGACATGAAGTAAATGGATCAACTAATGGTAGGTGACTGGTCTCTAAATAACGAAAGCACTAAACCCCCCCAAGGCCCCTACGTCCTTTAAAAACAAAAGAATGGAATGACTGCATACCAAGCATGGACGATACTGATTCGGAAAGACTGAAAATGATCATAAACACTGCAGATGTCCCTCAATAAAACAGAACATCGAAACGGTTCGTGGGGGTTATACTGATGGCATAGGGCCAAGAATTGGAGATTTCGAGACGCTCTTTACGGTGTATTTTCGCTAACGATTTTCACCTTTATGCTTACAAAGCTCAGTTGATTCAAGAACACAAAATGACTACTGATTACGCACAGTAATTAGAATTAATTGAATGGATTACAACAACCTGTGAATGATGATTTTTCGAACAAAATCGAAACCAAAAAAAAAAACAAAACTGAAAGCAATTTTTCCGATATAGTGTTCTGTACATAACTCAACACTGTCTACACCGCTTCTATTGAAATTATTTATTGCACGAATTATGGGAATATGGACACCCTATCATTAAGAACGTATATTACAAGAAGCTCTTGCCTGATTATAACGTTTTCATTTCCTTAGATACATACTTGAGATGTTTGCCACCAAAGATTGATTCTTTTTGAGATGGGATTCAAGTTTAATGTCACTACTTTTCAAAACGTATGGTACAGGGAGCACCATTTCAAAAATTTGAAAAAAAAAACCTTAATTCCATTCACTCTCTACGCAGATGCATAAGGAATAAATGAAAATGCGAATAAAAAAGGAAGAAAAAGTTTTCATGTATTTGAGCCTACAATTAAAAACTGAAAGCTAGTATGCGTGCTTCTTATATCGAATATCTCTATATATGAAACATTTTCATAAAGTCATCTATTCAAAACGCTCTTATAACTAGATCGCAGACACTTATGCTTGCACATTGCAAGCAAGTATCAGATGATAATATTAACTTTCAGAAGACTGCATCAGTTAATACCTTTCCTTCAAATTGTCTCCATATAATATTAAAAGCTCTTACCCGGGTAGGTGTTTATGTACGTCAAAGAATTTTATGTTGCAATTAATTTATTTGTTTAACCACAACTACTTGATATCGCACAATGCATACATTCATCTATTGTTTATGCATGTATAAGTGTATATACATTTCATTCATTTATATACACGTACGTATGTATATGAATGTATGTATGTATGTATTCATGCGTGTATGTGCCGCCTAGAAGTTTTCAATTAAACGTAGCCAGTGTTTTTGTTTAATTGAATTTCATTGCTTTAGGTTATAATATTATAATTGAGTCGTTTACATAAATTGTTTTGATATATAATAAAGTCGTTGGGGGGTGATGTGTGTTGGATTGGTGCGGGTGAGAATATGAAACGTTATCAAAATGTAAATATAATTAAAATTAAATTTCTTATTACATATTTTTCACGCAGTAAAAATAGGGAAGAAAATTGCACATCACAAGCATACCAACCAACATTTTTACGTATTTACGCTTCCATGTATTACAATATGACGGTAGAGTTACTATATATGAGATTTATTTATTTCAAATATTTTATTATAAATATAAATTTTGTACAAATTTTGCATATTTTCCAAAAAAAAAAAAAGGAAAAACCAAAAAAGTAAGAAAATAAAATTCTTCATGAAGTCACCTACCAGCTTACGAGGTCAATTCGATAAATATCATCAAATGTGAACACTAGGTGCTATGATTTGCTACAATTTATTTGACATTTTTTGCTGCATATGTGGACTAACTTACGTTGATGCTATTTTTTATAATTTTGTATAAATGAAAATTTTCTTTCAATAACAAAATTTATCATTTCAAGAGAGAAATGTGTGAAGGGTTTTACGTGGGTTCCTGCCGTGAAGGCTTAAGCCCACGGTGTCCGTTGGCAGACGGAGTTGAACAGCACCACTCACGCCCCTCAAGAAGTAAGACTCCAGGATTGGAATGTCTTACAACTCAGCAGTTCAAGAATAAAGACATATGTATGGTATGTCTTCTCTGCTGACAAGGCGAGGCCTATGTAACACCTCAAATATCATTTCAAGAAAGATTAGTTCAAATTAATTTCCTCAAGATTTTCGTGATCAAGCTCTATCTATGTAGCTACTGCCTAATCAACCACTGCAGCTTATCAGTACACAAATCTAAAAAAGGTCGTCGGCAATCGACATCGATGCCCTGAACCTACTGATAAAAATCGTGATCGTAATCATAGACCTCTCTTAATATTATAATTGATAACGATTCAATGTAGTGAAAAGCCAGTCACTTAAGGACTAGCTTGAAGTTCAACTAAAGGACTGTAGAGAAGAAATGCTAAACAAATTTAATCCCTCATCCCTTCATACGAACAAATCAATACCTTGAAAAACCAGTCCCCGGTTCCGAGAAATTCTAATTTGACGCTATTGATCGGTCGAAGGAAAGGATAAAAAAATTTACACTTCGATGGACAGTTCACAACGCCATTATTGACGAGGGAATCATGGCGTGAAAAACCAGCCGCCGTCTTTACAAAAGAATAATTTAATAATCAAAAATTGATCGATTGGAAAAATATTGAAGAATTTCAAAACACCCATAAGGGCCATTATTCAGCTCAGAACTCGAAAGTCGAATTATTTCTGTTACAGCTCAAAAAATTTCTTTTGCCTGAAAACTGGGAATGTAATACTAGTCGCTTTAAAAGTTCGTTTAACAAAGATAGGTAGATTTACTCGCAGAGTACTTTCTTTCTCTTCGTCTCTTTTAAGACGACGTCTTGATATTGATGCTAAGTTCTTTTCAAGGTTCAAAAAGTGACTATCTAATTGTGTACATGCATAGTTTTGTTAACGTAAAAATTGTTAAACAAATTATAACCGTATCGAAAGGCGAACAATTGAACGGCCGATGGAAAGTTTTAAATTGATCCGCATCACGTTCTAGAGCAAAGAAAACACAACTATAAAGAAGTGAAAAGCGGACAATTTTGTAGCTCTATGCGAGAGTATTATTATTTGTTGATTATTCTTGGGAAAGAGAGTTCGCCTAACTATGTCGGGCACCTTTTATTTTGGGGAAGAATCGAATGAATTCGAAGTTTCTGAACTAGAAATTATGAAGCCGACACACTCTCGTCCATGATAATATAAACTCAAGCAATACTTCAACTTACATTTATAAAGATTTTGAATAATTATTTATGCGAACTCCAGTCACTTCTTTCAAGTTTTATTAAACAGCCTAAGTAATTCTTAGAATGAATGTTAACAAAATAGTTCACTGTGGATCACTTATAAATACAATAACTTTTCCTAAGTTCAACTAAGTTTAGTTTGCTTTTTTCATATTATATTGTCCGATTGCAATTGACAAAGTGTATCACTTGAAGGCTCTCCTTCATTATTATATTAACTAGAGAATATCAATGTAAAACATTCAGTATTTGAATACAGTAGATCACCTTATAACACGCGTTCATATAAGATGGGTTGGTAAGAATTCAATAAAAAATATTAGTATAAGACGCGCTAAAGGAGGTTCGGATTACGCGGTTAAAAAAAAGACAGATATACATTGCTGCGGCAATAAAAGTTCTTGTCGTGTATTGTTTTAAACCTGGTTATTAAAGAAAGCTATTTTAAATATAATAAGTAGGTTAATAGGTTTGGACTATGAACGGCTCATGTATGTTATGTGTATAACCGAAGTGACCCCTAAAACACGGATTCTTATGAGATGCAAACATCCATTGTACTTGAAATATTCCCTTTTTTTAATATTTATAATGAATCATTCATCCGATTCCTTCTAAACGTACAGCCAAGAAAAAAGCAGTGGAGAGAGGGAGGTTTAAGTGTTAACTAAGTGTGACATTTAGGGTTCCAAAGCTCACTATGCCAGTTGATATCAAAGTATCCTGAAATTAGACATAATATTTACCCGTCAAAGCTGCATTTCAAGAAAAACCCACACGCGATTATTGGATTCACAACTCCTATTTTAAAACGCTTTCATTCATTGTTGGAAAAATGCGAGTTAAATTTATTATATTTTAACAAAATATATTTAAAATAAAAAAAAACATATCTTAGTTAATATCGCGTATCGAGCCATCCTCGTATGTTACCATTTTGCCTTTAAAATAGAAGATAACAGTTCAGTGAATTGATAAAATTTATGTACTGGAAACAAGCATCAGTCCAAACGAATCAATACTGCTAACATTTCACCTAGACTATCGTAAAGTAAAGAAAAAAAAAAAAGAAAAAATAATAATAATAGTAAAAAAGCGAAAAAGGTCGTATAAAGCTCAAAACGAATTTCGAATACCTTTGTCTTGAGGAACCTTCTTTGCTGTTTTCATAAACTTGTTTGCAAATGCTTGAAGCTAAAAACAACATCTATCATATTAGGAATTTTTGCGTAGTTTACGATTCTACATAACTTTGAAAGCTTAGATTGTATATTCTTAGACCTTTCTTCGTGAATCATTCAAATGTATTTTGTTATAAAAAGTAGCAGCATGTCTTGCTAAATTCTTGTTAAGTTCAATACTATTTCGCTTTCACCTCTTCCTAACATGGCGTGTATGTAATTTGTAAACAGCAGCAGCAGCAACAGCAGCAACAATAACAAAGAACGACGGTCAAATTGATTTTTTTTCCTTTTTGAGAGCAAATAAATTCAAGTAAATACCATCGAATCGAAACTAGGATAAAACAAACGAGTATGTATATATATATATATATATAATATAATACCTTCGTATGGAATTTAATTTTATAAAAATCCTTTTCAAAAATAAAAGAGAACCAAATGCGGATATTTACATAAAATGTTTATAGAAAAAATTTTTATAAATTATTGAATTTTGTTATATGAAAAAAAAAAGAAACTTTGGTGATATTGTTGTTGGCCTGGAAAACCGCCTCGACCACAATCGTGTTTTATTACAACTCGACGGTTTATTAATAAAGGACCAGTCTAAGTAGTAACAGTGTATAAGTTTAGCGCAAGCACAAGCACTCTTTAGTACTTGGGTTTCTTCTTCGGTTTTTCCTTCGCGCCTTTTTATTCGCTTGGAACATTGACTTTGTTACTTTGCCATTGCAATTAATATAACCCAAGCAGTGTAATAAATTTTAAACCACTGATTAATCCGGGTATTTACAGTTAGCATCAGCAACATGGCACACGCACACATACACATACACCTATGTATTATAGTAATAAACTGGCTCTGGTATTACTTAGACTATACTTGCCTTTGAACGCAATATATTGTACTTTTCAAAAGAAGAGAGAAAAATACAAAGTAAAATATATTCGAGAGTTTTCCTGTGTTCGACACAAATTTAAACCGAGGCATAAATTATTTTTAGAAATATTTTGATAAAAAAAACCGTTGAAAAAATAGTTATCGTTTGTACTTGAGCCCGCTTAGTCGCTGTATTCTAATAGGTACTAATTAGTTGATCAAGGAAAAAGTTCATGACATTTGTCAGAAACTTTGGAATACTAAACCCATCAAGTCATACTACAGTGTGTGCGAAAAATGATAGTACGTAGGTAATTAAAAAAAAAAAGAAGACGTTGTGATATTATTGGATTCGAATCGAAAGTAATTGAAGTCTGAAAATGAGCCAAAGATTTGAAAAAATTATCTATATTTTTTAATTTTCAGTGAAGAAATCGTTGATGGTTACGATCAAAATCCTTCATTAAAATCAGAAGCATTTGTGTTTCCGACCAGGAAATTTCGGTAGTGAAGATGCGCTGCATTCTAGTGGACAAATCGTTGATAAAATTGATGAAAATTTTTAAAATATTTACGTAAATCGTTACAGTCCATCTTATGACATTGTTGCGGACTTAAACATTGAGTAAAGCCAAAATTGAACAATAATTAATCGATTAATTAATAATATTAAGAGAGCTTGGCTGCGAAATTTTGACGTATTGACCGCAAAGCCCAAACTGTACTTCGTACTGTTACCAGTTGTCTCTCTTTCTAGAAAGCTTTTTTAATACTATAAGGTTAACTTTAAAATTGTTCTGTGAGAATAAATTGGTTCAGTTTTTTGCTCCCGGAATTCTAGAATTTCTGACCCGATGACGTAGTGTCTGTATCAGGGAAATGCTAGTGACTTATTATTGAAAACCGTGCATCTCTTTGATTTAAAAAAAACTTTGTTTAGATGTTGAGATTGTGCCTAAATTTCAAAATTTCGTTAATCGAATATATGTCGTATGAAGTCGAAATTTATACCTGTGATTCAAGATTTTTTCGGTTCCTACATGAATGATATTATTCTCGGACCCTTCCTTAACTTTAATGTTCTTTACTTGGTGTATAATCTATCATTATTAATTATTTCCATTATTGCGCTAAAAAGTTAAGAAAACTAATCGCGACACGGCAAAGAAGCAAAAACCGTCTCTTTCGTCCACTGGATACAACTTTGGCAGTCAAACGCAGACATTGCTAAATCAGCCAGATTTGAGCCAGAAAACAGCTGTTTTTGTTGAGGTTACCGTTATTCCATAAATTATATCAACCTGCTTTAAACATATCTGAGACCCCACTAACTACGGAATCTATACAAGCTAACCCGACGTAAAGCTAGCTTAGATTGGCAAATCACCCGAACATTGGGAAAATAATTATACCTATGTATTTATATGTATATATTTCGATGCCTTCGATATACTATTATTAATGAAACTTTGCTTCCTTCGAGCGTAAATATAAAAATATAAATATATAATATAAATATATAATATATAATATAATATATTGAGATATAAATTTAAATAGTAATTAATATAAATATTAATATTACAACGCGTCTCTCTTTTATGTTTCGTATGTACCGATATAGTTTCGATTCATGATAGACTTCGCGATGGTTATGAAAGTTTAAATATCGAAAACTTGTCCAAAAAATTGTATGCCATCTTTATCGGTTATCATAAATAGAAAGGGTTGATTAATATCAAATATTGTAGGTGGTAAGCGTAGATATGAGTAAATATTCCAAAACAAAACCGCTAAGAAAATTTAAAAAGAAATTTAAGAGATAAAAAGAAAGCAGAGAAAATAGAATTGCGAACTTACTTGTTGTCTCAAATCTACCAACTCCGTATTCGTTAAATAGCAAACCACACGACTGCAGAATACTCGCATAATTATTTAGATTTTCAAAGTAAACCTAATAGATTTTATATTAAAAAAAAATAGCTCTTAAACATTCAAAAATTTTTAACGCACCTCTTCATAAAGCGATTTCATATTCCATTTGTAAGATATTTGAAATTTCGGAACTAAAACTCTTACTAACTTCATCTTCATTAGGTTTCCGTTAAGAAAGTGTAATAATTCAGGATTATCATAGAGTTTTCTTCTTAAAGCACTTAAATCCCGTAAATACTTTGGTAGAATAATGAAAAATTTAATTGATTTAAATTGTAACGGTAACTCCAAGATATTGGCTTCAAGTGGTTCAAGGTAACCACTACGAAAAATATCATCTTTACGCATAAAATCGACATAAATTTGTTTAATTTTCGTATTATTCGAAGGGTGCTGGAAAATACATTTACGTATATCGCGTGTTTGAAAATTAAACGACCATCTGGCTTTTAAGGTAACTGTTTGCCATAAATCTTTGTCGGATGTAAGTAGGGTTGTGTTCTTTATGGGAAACTCATAATAATTGTGTGTATCCATTAAAGGGGAAGATGTTGTAAGAAATTCGAAATTTCTGTTCATTTCATTGTTGCTTTTTGTTTGAAGATTTTTATATAAATTTAAAGCTTGCACAGGTGAAATAACAAAATTTTCATTTGCTGTTGTTTCCTGCAGTACACGTTGTATCACTTTTAAAGGGAAATCTATGATTTCTTCTCGTGTACTATTAGATTTCGTTTGATAAACTGGTAAACTAACTAAAGCACAAGATAAAGTTTTTTTTTCTCTATAATATTATTATTTTCATTTTGAAAAGAAATTCTTATACGCACCTAATAATAATGATAAGATTTTTTTTATTTCCATATTATTATTATTGTTTTTTTATTTTTTTTAAATTAAAAAACGAAAGTGATTCAGTTCTGGTTAGTGAAAGATTTTTAATTGACTAAATCATTTTATAAATGTTTTATTTTATGGGTATTTTTTTTAAATTTTAAAATTGGATTAGATTTATATGCTTAGGGGTAACGGAGGCAAAGAGAATTTTTTTTAGCTTATCAAGTTAAAAACACAAACATTCTTTTGAACTTGAAACAATTGCTGAGAACAGTGTTTAATATTTAACAAAAATCTTTCTGGTAAAATTGAGAAAAATATTAAATTTTCAAATATAAAAAAAATATTATTGTTATTAAAAGAAAATATTATTATTTCTTTTTCCATGTTCAGCAAAATGTAAATTGTCTTTTTTTTTATGAATAATATATCAAATATAATATAAATATTATATACATGTATATATAAACATTTATTTTTATTTATATATTAGTGTTTATATATAAATTCTGTGATAAAACATCAACTTTAAGTCAACTATTTCTATAATGGGAAACTGCTTCCCAGGGGTTACAGCATACGCATAACCTATCACAAAAATAATTAAGGGAAAAATTCGTGGCATTTTTTGACCAAAATTAAATATTTTTTTTTTCAAATATTAAATAAATTATTAAATCAAATATTTGTCATTTTAATCGGCCATGTTATGGAATTTATTTGATAAGAGAGCATTATGCTATCACTGTAGAGTTTGTGCGATTTTTGGGCCAAAAATTGAATTAAGCGATTTTAGCGGAGCTCTTTTGAAGTCAGATTTATAGCATTAAGAGTGTTCTAAAGAGAACATAACAAATTGTAGCGTGACAAGGGCAGATCTTGTCTATAATCGTAACGTGCATAAAAACTTCCCACTCCAGCTCTTCCAATTATGGGTGAGCCATGAGTCTGAATGGAATCTCTGGTAAGCTGGCGCTGCTTAAAAGCTACGTTTCCCTTCTAATCTCACCAAAAACAAAACATTACCTTAAGTGGATCAATCGGAGCCCTGTTACCGTCTGTGTATATTATGCGAATATTATTATCATAGCAGCTCTCAGGGGTCGCTATCAATTTCTCTAAAAATGGTTGGTAGCTGGAGTTTGGATGTACGAAACTTTTATAGAATATCGGATTTTTAGAGTATCCAGCGTTATGCAAATAATTCAAAATTCTTCAATGTTTAATTCCATAGCGATTTCATCAGATGAAATGCACTGGTTTTCCCCAATTTCATCAACTTTATCAAGAGCTAAAGTTTAATCGAAGTGATTTTGTAAAATATAATTAATTTTTTCAAAATATTTTCTTATTAACAAAATGCAAATATTTCCAACTAAATTATCAAATGTAGAAAAGTTTTTGTTTAATTATCTCTCGCGCTTTCACGTGTGATGTAGTATTTGCTTGATAAATATTAATATTGCCACAGTGACGCTGTTTTAAATTTATCACTTGGAAAAACGTTACGAACTTTTTCTTCAACCTTTTATATAAACAAATAAAAGTTATATCATTTACAGGAACGTGATAATAGAGTTAACAAAGTTTTGTAAATGTAAACTAAAAATGGTCAAAAAACTGACCATATTATGCAAATGAAAAAAAAACTTCTATTTTTTATTGCTATTTATTTATTTATTTATTTTTTTTTATTTTTTTTTTTTTTTTGTGAAAACGAGAAAAACTTTGTATTGAATTTAAACCGAATTAGTAAAACCCGCTAGTTAAGTAACAAAAGATTTCTGCATTTTTGTTATGTTAATTCGCTTGCAATATTTAGTATGAGAGATTTACCTTTGAAGTGTGAAATCAATCTTTCTGGCCTAAGAGGTTAAAACTCAGCACGATAGCTACAATTTGGTACATGTGATGGTATACGCTTGCAAATTGTTTTTAAAAATTGGGCGTGTGTCTCCCACTATAGGTAAAAATTAAACGAATTAAAAGCAAATTTCATAATTCATCGCAATGTGACCCATAAGCTCTAATGCAGATATTATTCGGTTATAAAAATTGTTATAAGATGGTTATGGTTCTTTTTGCTCGAGAATTAATCAACCTGTGATTCAGTGAATGTAGAATTCTCGGTAATGTTTTTTGCATTATATTAACTTGAAACTGTTAATGTTCAATATTCTTACGATCTTTATAAGAAAAAAGTTAATTTTCTTTTTCTACATTTTATTTGCTATATATTATTGCATGGTATCACTTTGAATGCAACATGCTATGTAAGCGTAAGCAGGCGTTTATGCAAATTCAACGTTACAAACATGTTAGCGAGTATTATACTTAATATAACATAGTTAGGACAGGACAAAGGCACTTGCCTGTAATAACATCACAAGAAGTCTATTAGCATAATAGTAAAAGAAGGTCGAATTTTAACAGATCGATTGAAAGGCTTCTCAATCGCGTGTGAAAAGTTAGAACTTAGAAACTAAGCTTAATATTTTAAGCAATATTTAAAAATCACAAATTGAACTTCAGCGATACTATTAGATAACCAAGTATATCGAAATTTATTCCTCTGTCTACCTTATTAGGAATATACAAGGTTAAAAAAGTCCTCCTTGCTCATTCTTATTCTGGCTATTTATATGCTTTTGATTAATTTAATATATCTCCTCCTGTGGTGAGGCAATAAAAGTTTTGCGTGTGCTGGCTGTATCGATATACGTTTTCTCTTGAGTGAGCAGACGATTCCATTTTATTGTTATACAATTTTTGGTGATTTTTTAAACAGTTTTCATATTAAAAGACAATTTAATTATGTTCTTGTCTTCTAGAAATCGTTACAGAATTTGTTCTGCCTGTCGTCTGTTTTAGAATAATAAGTTAAACTGTCACAATCAGTCATTTTGCTAAATTTTGTAAAGTTTTTCGTTAATTCAAGGGGGAAAGAAAAAAAGAATTAATTTTCGTACCCTACATTACTTGTAGTACAACATGGTACAACAGAGCACCCACGAGGTGGAGAGGTTTAAGATAGATTCTACTATATCGGACAATTTGGAATCATTTTCTGAACCGACTTAAGCTTCTCTGTCCATCTTTCCATCCAACTTGTAGGTCTGATGTCGATTCATGTGTGGTTGTGCTTAATCTATAAGTTACAGTTTTTCAGACATTTCAGATATATTCGGGCAAGGGTGAAATGTTTAGAAATGAGACCATTCTTAAGACCATTCTCCATATAAGGCTCCATTTAAGGAGTCTTTACATGACAAATACTGCGACTTCTAGTATTTTGCATCAAAAATTCGTACAGACTAATATTTTGGTATATAGAACAAATATGAAAAGTTGGGATCGGATGGGGGTAGTTTTTAAACCACTTCCCTTATAACCGTTCCAATGAAAAGTAGTCCATTATATGGTAAGCACAACTAATTTTTAATATTTTCTAATGCAAAGGAGTCCATAACAATAATTTGGCATAAAAATTGACTGCACCAAATTTGGACCAGGCAAGTCTATTCTTTGGACCCCATGACATATAAGGGATCTAAGTCTATATGACAAAAATATCTGACGTTTAATATTTTATGGTGCGTAAAGGTAATTTGATATAAAAGTTAACTGCACCAAATTTGAACCAGATAGGTCTATTCTTTGGACCTCACCATATATAAGGGTTCTAAGTCTTTATATGAAAAAAATATCTGATCTTTAATATTTCATGCTGAAATTTGATGCATAATGGTAGTTTAATATAAAAGTTGACAGCACCAAATTTGGACCAGATAGATTTATTTTTTGGGTTCCACCATATAATAATTCTCATAAAATTAAATCTTTATAAGGCAATAAAGTTTAAGCTTATGACGTAAATAACGGAAAAATAAGAAGCTCTTTGAAAGAGCAAAATTAAATTACTTCACTTAACCTTTTGGATATTCCCCTATGAGAAAGATGCTTTTGCCTACAAGCAAGGTATAATTTGTAGAATTTTTTCACAAAAGTGAACGAAAGATTATTTTTGACAAAGTGATGTAGGCTATTAAATAATCGGTTTTGTCGGACTATAATGTTTTTTTTGTACGTTAGTGATTTGTATTTTAAAAGTTTTGTCATCACAAAAACCACAAGAAAAAAGGAAGAAAAATTTTGAAACAAATATCAGCTTAGCATCAGTAACAAGTTGTTTCTTTAATTTCATTTAAAATTATTATAAATATTTCATATTTTCGTATCACAAATATATTCATTTTTTCCTTTTTCCCCTCTCTCTTTGTTGCTTTGGATCTCTCTCCCCCTCTCTCCCGCCTTGATTATGCAAACACATCAACTTTTTTATATGAAATTTCCAACTATGAATGCCCCCTGGGCGACTTAATTTGTAAAAGAAACCACATTGCATATCTTTGCTTATCAGCCTAAAAAAGTAGAGCTGTCATAAACAAATAAACAAAAGCACATGTCATAGGCAAAAGTGCTTGTTTTACCATCACTGTGCAATCAGTCCGTCTGCTTTAAGCAAATATGACAAAATGTTTATGATAAATTTGAATGATGTCCCGTTGAGTGTTGCTTGTTTTTCTTTTGCCTCATCAGAAAAGACACAACAAGAGAAAACGAAAAAGAAAATAATAACTCAAAAATTTATATTTGGTTTAAGGCGAATCTTAGATCGTTAGATAGTTATCTAAAATACTTGACTACTTTGATTATTATCGATAAGGATATATAAAGAATTTCTATTCTTCGTTTCGTTGCTTGGAACGAAATTACTCTCCTTTTTAACGATAGTGGTTTAGGTGCTGACAGATAAATCAATTCAGCGTTTCGATGTGATAGACATAAGTATGACTTTGCATAAGATAAAAAACGATTTTATTCGACTTAAAGTTTTCTAATTTATTAACTTTTATGTGGAAAATACATGACAATGTAAGAACACGACCTTTTCGAATGAAATGGAGACATAAACAAGACCTACAGGGATGCAGGAGTTATCTTCGGACTAAATTGTTAAACTAGAAATGTTTCACGCCCGTGTCAAATATTCTATATATTTTCAGAAACTGATTAGACAGCCGCTAAACTACAACTTGTTTAAATTCCGAAATTTTTATGAAAGAAAAGAAGAAAGAGTTCTTAAGCTAAGGAGCTTAGTGTAAGTGAAGACACTATTGACAAATGCAATTGAAGAAAAGGAATTTTATCAATTCTCTTCAAATTACTCACCAAACGCTTTACAGTTAAACGCAAAAAGATTTCTCAGAATCATTAAATACTAATCAGCCAAGAATTTTCGGTTGTCATTGAATGATTGGCAAATAGCGAAGCACACCTTATCACATATGAATATTTACTTCGAAGACATAAAAGAACAGCTTTTTTGCTTTGCGTAACGGGTGAGAAAGAAACGATATGTTATGCAGATCTGTTGAGCAAAATATCATATCGCGGGCCCGATGAACCGCTAACATTTTCAAGACACAAGACAAGTATAATACTGTGGACTACCTCAATGCAACTAAACTATTACTCAAATGACGATTAGCGTAGGAGTATTTATTGAAAAAGATTATAATTGAATCGATCATTGAAAGACGAACTCCTGCAATTAGAGCACAAAGCCTTAAGTGACGCTACACCATTTATTCACTAGGTAATCCTCTTTCCTCTTTCAACTCATACTTCTTTCAATCTGTAACTTATTTTCTTCGTGAGCTTCGATTGTTACGAAGATGAAATTAGTCTTCTCGTAGCTAGGCTGAAAAGACGAATGCCAGTAAAAATGAGCGCTAGTAAAACTAGAAAGCAGCGTCTTACGATTCACGGTTTGTTATTTATTTGGCTTAGTAAATGATCACATTTACTGAAAAATCGGAAACGATCAACAATACTAAGAATTCGTATTTTTAATAATTAAAAATCAGCTTTCAAAATTTTTGTCGAAGCGGTTTTTTCCAGACTCTCTATTAAAGTAAATAGTAAATATAGTAAGTAAATTAAGCTAATTTGAGTTCTTATATATAACATTCAATGGTACCATCTCTACCATTGTGCCGAGAAATTTACTCCGTGATTGAAATGATGTTATGAAGAAACGTGTAAAGCATACAAACAGTTAATTGCAATTAAGAAGAGAGTTAAGAAAAAAAATTTAAAGTGTTGAAAAGATAAAGAATTAAGATAACTCATTGAGAGGGTAAGCGGAAATACTGACGATTTTTTCAATGATTAATTAAGCTGAAAATGCTCTAAAGAGAGAGAATTAAAGAACTAAATAAATAAAAATATAAGATAATTCGCTGAGTATTAGCAGATTTACTGCCTAAAATACTGTAACAGATGTACTCTAATTTGATGAGCTACATCCATATTGAGTGTTGAAGAGATAGAATTGAAGAAGAAATGACATAAGAGATAATTCATTGAGTGTACGGTGGTGTTATATTGGTGAGATCCGTATTAAAATTTATACAAGAAATGATTTATTGAAAATATCCTACGTGAAAGAGATGTATACAAGCTGCGAGAAATTGTAGTGAAATGCCGATATACGCTTAGAAATGATGAAGAAGTCAGATAAGTTTGTAAATCTAAATTGATACATAATCGTTGCATTTAGTGCAACGAAACGAAATTCAAAATAACTGACCGATTAATTATCCATTATGAACTTAAATAAACTAATCGGCTGATTACTTTTTTCCATTAATAGCAACTAATGCGGTTTACAATGTATATACATCTTAAAACATATTACGAGATGTTACAAACAAGGAGACAAAATTTATACACTCTTAAGCGTTGAATGGTACCAATAAACAGTGGCAAATAAAGTAGGCCACAAAAATTAGAAACAACATAACAGTGATAATCTAAAGGGAATAAAAAAGCAGAAAAAATTGTACTTTCGAAGAAGATTAATTGGAGAGGAACGAGCGTTGTCAAGATACAAAAAAAAAAAAAAAAGCAGTAAGAAAAAAATGACACAAATTCTTAAGAAACTTAAAGAGAATACGATAAAGAAGAAGAAGAGTAATGATTAAAATTTTCTAGGAAAACTAATATTTTTCTTACATTTATTTTAAGAAAACTCCACCAAAACTCGTTAATTGATTTTGTTGGAATTTTCTTTTTTCATGCATTAACAACAACGGATAACAGTTCAAAAAACGTTCAAAATTATCTTCAGCTTTGCTGAACACATAGAGGAAATGTATGGGAATAGGAAAAAGTCGAAAATAAAATGAAAAAAAAAAAAAAAAAACAAACACACGCACATACATTTACGACATGTGTTACTTTTTTCAGGGTAATATTTACTTTCGTTACTGGAACGTGCAAATGCATCGAAATGCAAACAAAACGCACTCGTACAAACCAGTTAAGAAGCAAGTAAAAGTAACATTTTCACATATTAGCACAGAAAAGGTTTCACCATTATTTTCTATTTCCTTTTTTTTTTTTTGCTTTTTTGCAAAAATGTTTTCTTGATGTATAGCAACAACAACAACAACAACTTTACTCCTGGAGACACATCATTAAGTTGAACTTAATGAGGTACTTCCTTTCTCTGGTTGGCAGTAGGTATAAGACCGTAAAATATATATCTGAAGATAGTAAGTAAGCATTCTTCAATTTACGTGTAAATGTAAAAAATGTCAGAGAAAAAGGAAAGCAAATGTAATTTGAGAGATTTTGATGATGTGAAAGAATTGTAAGAAAGCGTTGAGTGGAAAGAATATAAACGCAGAGAGATAAATCAAATTAAGCAATACTTTATGCTATATACGCTTCTAATGAAGTTCAAAGCATAACTACTGTGTGTAAACAATTTTTCTTTAACTTTTTTCTTCGTTCTTTGAAAAACTAATATATAAGAATTTTTTTAAATAAATATTTGTTACCCTTAACCCAAGTGAAGCGTAACATTACTGCTAATTTGAAAATAAAGCGCAATTACATAACCTGCTATGACAAAGGATAAGGTTAACAACTTGAGAAGATTACATTTACATTATTACTTCAATTGAATTCATAGTCACATTACTAAATAGCACATGAAATAATTTAATAAGAGAGATGGCGGTAAAAAAGTTTAATTAATTACATTCAATTAATTGAAAACAAAAGTTAAACGTAAATGCTGTAAATAACGTTACGTAATGGGGAGAACGGTTTCAGCGGGAATTATTCGAAGTTGCAGACATTATCCGTAAAATAATAATTCGAAAATGGATTACGGTAAAAAAAAATAAGGAAGATCCCTGTTTAGGATGAAAATTGGACGCCCATCAATTTGGAGTTTCGAAATGCTCTAAAAAGACATTTAAATTAAATTAAATTTTCAGATAATCAGTTTATTTTTTAATAATTTTCGAGCTTGTTTTGTTTTTTCGCCTTTGGAATTCGAGGCATATTTTTGAACTTTATTTATGGAAATTAACTTTAGATGTACTAAACACAAACCACAAATTAACTTTTTCTGGTTTGGGTAAAAAATTGCTTTTATGCTTTAAAAAATTACAAGAGGTTAATGTAAAAAAATTTTGTTGCGTTGAATGTACAAATTTTGGCTCTAATAGAGAAGTTGTACGCAATCTGCAAAGAGTTATTCTAGTGAATGAGTATTAAACAGTAATATCACTGTAATTCATAAGCAGTAATATCACTGTAATTTATTGAAATTGAAGTCAAATCGAATTGAAATAAAATACAAATGAAATCGAATTGAAATAAAATTGAATTGAAATCGAATTGAAATAAAATTGTGTTGAATTTGAATTTCGATTGCTTTTCAATTGAATTAAATTTAAATTAAAGTTGAATTGGTATTCAAATTAAATTGAAATTGTATTAAAATCGAATTAAAATTTAACTAAAATTTAACTAAAATTTAATTGAAATTTAATTGAACTGAAATTGGAATGTAATCGAAATGAAAGTGGATTGAAATTGAACTCAATTTGAATTGACATTGAATTTAAATTGATTTAAAATTGAATTATTGAATTGCATTGAAATTAATTGAAATCGAATTGAAATAAAAATGAATTGAATTTGAATATACATTAAATTAAAATTATGTTGAAATTGAAGTGAAATTGAAAGTGAATTGAAATTGAACTGAATTTTAAATCATATGAAATTGAATTTGAATTGATATTGAATTGAAATTGAAATGCTACGGAGTTGAACGTTAATTGAATTGTTTTGAAATTAAAATGAATCTAAATTAAAATTGAATTTAATTACTAAATTTTTAAGTTTTAAAATCTATAACATTTTTTTATATTTTTTAAGAGACTACAGATTACAATTTAGCGCTTAGGAAAATAAATCAAACATTTTCCGAAATTATGACTCAACTTATAGCGACCACTAGGTCACATTTAAAGAAGTTGTTCTTAAAATGATTAGCTCTCATACTCGTCTATTCTTCATATTAATAAAATATGTGCTTCGGACTTTTCCAATCAATGTCCATCTTTTGGAAAACTTTGTATAATACTGATTAAAATTGAAGCCACACATATTCTGCTTGATTCTATTTCCATTATAACCAAAAATTTCTACGACAATGTCTTCAATACAAGTCACTTGGAATATTGCTGCAGTCAATGGTGTTGTCATTGTTTATCGTTTTCGACGGAAAATGGCAGAGCCTCTGAAAATGGAATCCAACCTAATAAGCTCTACAGTTATAATAATGTATTATTTTCAATTTTTAGCATAGCCTCCGATGATTTAGAATTGACCGCACAAACTGTAATATTATCGAGAAAGTGAAATTTTCAGCATGCGTCCCCGCCATATTTCTCAATAGCTTTACATTCACCACTCTTTCCTACACGCAACTAAGCTCAGATTTTAAATTTTTAATTTTTAATCTAACACAGGTTCATTTGTTAATGTAGACTACATGATTTCTACCGAAATTGGTCTAGACAACTGCCGATCCTGATGAAATTTAGTAAGACTCATTTTTAAATTCTTTCTACTTTTAGTTTAGTTCATTCCTAAGGGTGAGCAGCAGTTTGGCACATCAAGATCATCACCAGCTGTCCCAGCTGCACCAGCAGAATCAGCAGCAAAACGACGCTGCCCTCGCGACAAATTTTATATAAAGAAAAATTGTACATAAAATTTGACAAATGATCAACGATAATATTTATAACAAAAATATTCAATTTGTTTCTGAACAACATTTTAACACAATAACAGCCATTTAGCTGCTTACTTAAATTGTTTATCTTAAATTAAAATCCACTGATACTCGTTCGAAAAAGGAAATAAAACACTCAATTATAGAATAATGTGTTTAGGTGAAAAATATTATACTAATTTTATACAAAATGAATATCCTGTGATGGTAATCGTTTGTTCGTGCATGTGAAAATTCTAGTTAATAATTTATGATGTTAGTGTTAATAATGCTAATTAATTTTATTTATAGATAAATTCTTTTATATTTGCATTTATTTCCGTTTATCAAATCAAGCTAAAAAAAAAAAAAGGTTAGACAGACTTTTGCCTGGTCGCGGTAGATGCACAAATCCACACAGACAGTTAGCAGGTGTTACATTAAGAGTCTAATTGAATTTACATGACACAGTAATTAAATTTATGTATGTGGATATATATGCATATATACGTATATGCATCTGCATAGGCATGCAATCATACTCGCTCGCTCGCATACACAGAATTTCATGTATTTGCAATAATTTATTATACATTTCAGCCACATGTCCGCGGAGACCTTGGAGCGTAGGAATTTTTAAATAAAATATTGAAAAATAAAACACAGGAAAATTGTTAATAATTTATGCATGCGCGCTTAACTGACAAATGCAACTAAAATCATTAATTTTCTATAACACAAACTCTTGTTGTAATCATCGCTTTTTTTCTTCTTTTTCAAGTTTTTCTATTAAAGTTTCTCCCAAACAAAATTTTTATTTAATTTTATTATAAATTCTCTCTCAATGAAATTGTAATTAAATTGCCAGCAGTTTCTGTCTAAGAAAGAAATTTTTTAAAGAAAACTATGGAAATACAAATAGTAGAGAGTAAATCTATGTAGTTCAGTGGTATTATTTCAAAGTTAGTTAGTTATCGGAAATACTCTAAAAGAAATCGTGTTATACTAAGTCAAGCATTTGTGTTTTCTCTCTGTAAGACATTATTGACGTTACTGTCAACGTGATTTTATTTTATGTTTGCGAACGTTTCATCTTTTCTTCTTCTTCTTCTTCTTCTCTGCTGCAAAAGTTGAAAGTGCATCTAACTAATCCTAGATTCTATGTGACTCTGTGCCTGTGTTGCCATGTAAGTGTTTGCATTTAGTAACGCATTTTAAGTTTTCCGGCATCGCTTCACTTTACTTCTTAGTAAGCTAACAGATGGTGTCGCATCCAATTATTTGATAATTACGTGCTTCAATGAAGCGCATAAGATGAAGAAAAGGGTATTGCTTTCTCTTTCTGTTGCTTGCTTTCTCTTTCTCTATCTCTCTCTCTATCTCTCTCTCTCTCTCTCTCTTTCCATTTTTTATTCTTTCTTATTTGATATTCTACTGCGCTTTTTCTGCAGCTTAAGTTTTCATTCTATTCTTTTATTCTTTAGAAAAAAAAAAAAAAAAAAAAAAAAAACTAAACAGAACCTCTTCGACAACCAAAACACTGCAAGCCACAGGACAAAATTTCTTTAAAGTAAACCTTATCTTTTTTATGCTTCTCTTGCTTGCTTCTCTCTCGCTTCGATTTTATTACCCTTTTGTCTTCATTATGTTTTATTTTCAAACAAATACTATCTTTTATAAAACTTCAATACTTTATTATGTCAAAATTTTTCTAAAGGAATCTGCTTTCCTTTGCTACTCTACAATGTTGTTAAACTGCATTCAAGTATACGGTCTTTCTTCGATAAGGACTTTGTGTCCATTTTAATAATTCCACTTGTCTCGCAATTAAATGGCAACAATTTAATAATAAGTTAAAACATTTCATTTTGCCAAAGCCTCTTAACATTTTCATCTTGTGTGTCTTATACACAACACTCCTAACCCTTCAACATTTACTACTACTTTGATATAGAACTTTTACTAAAGCTCTTTGTGTTGATGCTGTTGTTGTTGTTGTTGTTATTATTGTTGTTGAATGCATTTGTAAGAAGACATCAACTTAATTGAAAGCTTGCCATTCGTCCTAAATTAAATAGATTTTATTACTCCATTATATAATTATACACAAACCAATGCATGTTACATTATAGGAGTAATAAAATGTAATGCAATGCAAGTATTGAAAACAACTTAGGAGGATGAGGAGGAGTAGGCTCTCTCGAATGTTTCTCGTAATATCCGAAATTTGGAAACTTAAACCAGCAATAATGCGTTTAAAATTATTTGATATAAATTTACTTACAGATAAGCATATATATGACGGGAGCTATGAAAAAATATATTAATAAAATTAAATGTTTCCCTACCGTTGACGTTGTGATGACGAAACTCGTCGAAAAATTAATTATTTTATTTTCCTTAGAAATTGAAAACTTTTTTGTCTAGTATGTTACATTCATATTAAAGTCAAAATAAAATCAACATATCTGATGATTTGAGAGCCGAAATCATTTCCATAGAATTTATGGATTTATTACCAACTAAGACGTTAGCATAAATATTACAGCAAAAATCTAATCGAATTCAATTTAGTTGCAACGTATAATTGAGATAATAGTGTTCAATTGCAAATAACATCATGGAACATTTACGAATCCAGGTTTTATATCCTAATTTTTTACTGGTGTGAAGTTAGCCCCCAAAAATTTTTTACGTTTGTGTCTTTACTAAAAATGACTTTGCTAAGATAATTGATAATAAAGCGGCGTAGAAAATTAACAAAATACTTACGAAAACTAAACAAAAATAGAAAATATTATATAAACATAAATGAAAAACAAAATCATGCCTTATGTTCTAAAAAATATAAAAAATAATTATTTAACAATATTCATCATGCACAGTGCGCTTGTATTTTGACAAAAATTACAATGTACAAACCACATTATAAAAAATTTATAAGAAATAATACACCTCCAGTTTTTTGATATATCTTAAAGGGTTCGAAAAGCTATTAGAAAAACTTAACTTCATGATTCAAGGTAGAGGAAATCATAGTGAAAAGGTTCAATATGCACCATTTCCTATACGATTATGTGTTCAGCATAATTGTTAAAGCCTCC
>KK351183.1:381620-459252 GCA_000671755.1 Glossina brevipalpis
GTTATGCGCCTTTAGAACAGATGCTGCAATTCTTAGATTTTCAAGAACATTTACGAGGCAAGATTTGAATTTTGATATAATGAAACAATATTATTTATTATTATAATTTATAATAGAATTTAAAGTAGGGGTATGCTGTAAGGACCAAAGTCGTGTCCTCGTTTTGGTCCACACGCTTTCCTCCCTAATTGCACTGCAATAGGCAGTAACCCACAGCGAAGAGTCGGAATGCTATCATGGCGGTAAATCAACACCACCACCTGGCAAGACCACCTAGCTGAAAATAGAAACTAGAGTAAGTGGGGAACACGGCTGTTTCCGCTTGATCTCTCTTATCTAAAACGGCGACGATGATGGTCGCAAATCGCTCCGCTAAAAATCCGTTTTAATCCCTCAGGGCCCCCAATACCCTCAAGACCCTCAAGACCCTAAGACCCTCAGGGCCCCCGATAATCTGAAGACCCTCAAGGACCTCAAGACCCTCAGGGCCCCCGATACCCCAGGTCCCCCGATATCCTCAAGACCCTCAGGGCCCCCGATAATCTCAAGACCCTCAAGGCCCTCAAGACCCTCAGGGCCCCCAATACCCTCAAGACCCTCAGGGCCCCCGATACCCTCAAGACCCGCAAGACCCCCAGGTGCCCCGATACTCTCAAGACCTTCAAGACCCCCGATTCTCAAGACCCTCAAAAACCTCAAGGCCCCCAAATCTCAAGACCCTCAAGAACCCATGATTCTGAAGACCCTCAAAACCCCCGATTCTCAAGACCCCTAAGACCCTCAAGGCCCCCGGTTCTCAAGACTCTCAAGACCCCCGATTCTCAAGACCCGCAAGACCCCCGATTCTCAAGACCCTCAAGACCCCGATTCTCAAGACCGCCAAGACCCTCAAGACCCCACGATTCTGAAGACCCTCAAGACCCCCGATTCTCAAGATCTTTAAGACCCCCGATTCTCAAGTCTCACAAGACCCCCCCGATACTCAAGACCCTCAAGATCCTTTAGACCCCCGATCCTCAAGACCCCCAAGACCCTTAAGACCCCAAGATTCTCAAGACCCCCAAAACCCTCAAGACCCCCGATTCTCAAGACCCTCAAGACCCCGATTCTCAAGTCCCTCAAGATCCCGATTCTCAAGTCCCTTACGGCCTCCGATTCTCAGTCTGTTTTTGTTTAGTTCTTGTTTATTTTTCTATGCTAATTTATTATCAATTAACTTAGCAAAGACACGCACACACTGTGAAGCTAGCCCAAATTTTGGCAAAGACACAAATGTGGGCTAATTTCACACCAGTCAAAAATTCGTTATTCGGCAAAAAAATTTTTCTTCCGATATTTTGCGTATTTCACCACCAGATATTCACTACTATATATTAAATGATTTTTTCTTTCACTTCGTTAGAATTCAACTTGGATCAGTTACAGTACGTGCTGCAGAGCCCCTTAAATTAAATACGCCTTTCGATAATGGTGGTGGTGTTGCCATTTCTTCTCTTTACATTTGTCGAAATTAATTTTTTTTCATACCGGACGGTCCTTATGTAACTTGTAGACTATCATTTTCTACGTTAAAATACAACTTTGTAAGAGACTGTGGTGATAATTCTTCTTTGTTTTACACAACATTAATGCTTATGATGCCAACACCATTAGAGACACTAATTTTGTCACCATTAATAAGTATAGAATGTATATATATATACATTATATATATAAGTCGTCCTTTAAGGTCATAACAAGGCCTTCTATCATAGAGTTGCGATGGGTCTGAAGTGATCGTAGAAATGTCAAACTGTTTGTTTTTTGCTCTTTACGGAATTGTACATTATTAGGCGACATTTTTTTTCTACAGCTTGTAGCTTCTACTTCTTTTATCCTAAATAGCTGAGAAACTTTTATCGCGCAGAGTGCTCGATTTTTATAAGCGAAACTCTAATAAAATCTCTAGAAGGAGTGGTTCGAAAAAAAGTGTATCGCATGTTGCCTATTTCTATTTAGACGAAATTTTCTCACGGGTCTCACGGATTTAAAAAAAAAAACAGCAACGAGTATTATTCCATTTTACTTATCTTGGAAAATCAAAGATTGTCTTACATCTCTGATGAACAACACGTTTTGATTGATAAGTGCACAGAACATTAATTGTTTCTTCTCTCTTTTCTTTTTACAAACTTCGAAAAAAATCTTCTTTTGTTATTTAATATCGTGTCTTTTGAGCACAAGAGCCAACTGATCTGTTATTTTTTCATAAGAACGAATAAGCAGCAAAGGTTAAATATGCAAAAATTCGTCTACTTCGTTTCTTTTTTTTAATTTTTTCACTTTTAGGATAACGACTCAAAGGTAAAAATAAAAAATATTTCCGGTATATTCTTTGGGGTAAAGTAAACTCTAAACTACCAGTTAAAAATTGAAGTCACATGATAGGCAGACGTGCTTCAATTAGTGAATAGCCTACGCGAATCATGTCTTGTACATATTCTTTTTTCTTAGCGAAATGTTTTCGTTTTATGTTCGAACTCTCAATCAATCAATGAAAACAACGAAATGGTGCAATTTACGGTAAACAACTACAGACTTTCTTATACGAAAGGTAACTAAAAAACTTATAATTTTATACTTTCGAACGAATCTTGGATACCCATTGCTTAAGAGCAATGTAAAAATTATTTGACCGGGTGTTTTATATTAGTTGCGAATCTAATAGAATATCAATTCCATGTGAATAAGAATGAAACTTCTTTGTGTTCAAGTATTGAAGAAAATTATTTAACAGAAATATTAGTTATTCTGCTATTTTAGTATCTTAATAGAATTGTGGCTGGATTGAGAATTATTTCAAATTTAATTTCTGTGATTCTAAATTAAGAATATTTATGCAAATTCTCTTTAAGAGTTTTTGAGAAGCTCATTGATAAACAAATTAACCCTGCGAATGAGTACTTGGAGACATTAAGAGATATTTGGATGAGAGAAGAAATAAATAAATAGTAGAGAGTTTTGAAGACGGGTTAACAGAAGAATTAACAAAGGGACTCTCGTACACATCTGAAGAAACGCTAAGCGTTTGTGAATCGGAAAGTGTTTCATTTTGTTTGGGTTAGATCAAGCGTATCAAAAATTGACTCGAAAATATTTATGCCAAGTGTTCGTAATGATTTTGGCGACTTTTAGAGTTTAAGCTGAGCAGGAAAAAATTACTAATAGAAATTGACTAATGAATGGTAATACGGTTGGCTAAGATATTGAGCAGAGACGCGCCTAGACTGATGTATGACGAATAAGGCGAATGAAAATGAAAATAAATGAGATCAGAAAAAATAAATAAATGGCGGCTGAGACAAATAAATGAGGGATAGAGTTAACAAACCTTAGAATCTTACGGCTAAACAAGCGTATATTTGGCTCCTGCCTTTGCCGCGATTTACTTTTTTCGTTCTTCTTTGTCTTCATGACATCGATCATCCGTCTCTAGATATGTCTGTCCTTGCGTCCTTCCTGATATATATATATATCACATATATATGTCAAAAACATACGTTGCAAACATCATGAGAAGCAAACGCACTCAGCTATATAATAGCGTATCAAATCTAAAATAAAGTAACAAAACTTATCAAAGTATTTTATAATTTTTAAGTAAGCATATCTAGGCGTGCAACAAAGACACGTTTCGTACGTTAGCAAGCATACAAGCGCGTAGTACATGATGCCTGTTATCTAGGCTTGTTAATACGACATGATATCCGCAAGCATTTACTATGCCAACGCCATCATATCCACTGTTATGTATTTTATAACAACTGCTACAAGCTCTTTTACATACATGCATATCATGTATAAAGCTACTACACAATGGATACATGCAGATGTGCGTCTGTCAGTTATAAATTTAACTAACAACGAAGCAAAAAAGAAAAAAAAATGAAAATCGTAGAAAGTATACAAGAAATCTATAGGAACGGTAAGCAAATCGTAACTTTGTTCCTTTCTTTTTTTTTTTTTCTACGTTTTGTAGTTGTTTCGTTTTTGTTTTATTATGTTTTCATTTCATTTCCAACATTACTTGATTGCATTTCCGTGCGTTATGTTATGTTTTTAGTGTTCTAGAGCACATTTTGGCATGCATATTAAAACCAGGTAGTAATACAGAAGAATGTTGCGCAAAGCCGTCGATATAGATTAAATGGTTTAAAAAAATCTTGAGCCTATATATACTAAAAGTGTTCAACGTTTCGTAGCCTATATCATATATAGAAATTTCTCTATAGGCTCTATATTTTTTAGACTACCTTATATACATACGTGTTTACGTACGTACATCTTTTCTACATATAATGGTTAATGTGAGTGTGTTACCATTATTCAGATACATGTAATGTTTCAATGCTTCACTAAAGGATTTTCTAGTCGACAATCTTTGCTTCTCTTCTTTTTTTTTTTTTTTTTTTGCCAGTAAAATGTTTCCTTAAGACATCATCTACCTGTATATCTCTAGCGGGAAAAAGGCAAAATGAACTAAAAAAAAAAAAGGAAAAAAGAATCTATAAACTCTTGTAGAAGTAAATCTGCTCACGTATCATTTGTTTTGCTTAATCCATAAATGTTGGCGAAACACGAGGAAATACAATTGAAGACGTGAACACGAGGAAATACAATTGTAAAGTTGGGCATAGAAATAAAAAAGTCTAGAGAGAAAGAAAGAGAAAAACTCACAAACACTACAAATTTTTATAAATTTAGAAGAAATTCATATAGAGAAAGTTTTTCTGTTATAAATTAAGGCTTGTTTTTTATATCGAAGAAGAAAAAAGCGAACAGTGATGAAATACGTTGTGCTTGAAATTAATTTTTTTCCCCAAATCCTTTTATGTTCTAACATATCTTTCATTTTATTTTTCCTGGAAACTAAGCTGCAATATCGATTGTATTTATCCATTGTTGTTAAGCCTTTTTTTTAGATATCATAACGTGTTTAATAAAATTACATGATTTTTACGAGGGTTAACCAGAAAATTTTCATCTTTTTTTAAATTTTTTTCGAAATTTCGAAATCGATGGGATGCTAAGGTTATCATAAAAAATAAAATTTTTCCCTTTTTTCCTTTTTCTTTTTTTTTGGTATGATTAGCGATTTTTGATCTTTGGAGAAAATGACATTACTAGTCCGGATTTCGCGTGTAGATGGCGTCACCGCATCTTAAATTTCACGCCATTTTTTGAACATCCTTTTAATAAAAGAGCTTTTATGAAGGGAATCGATTCAGGATAAGCACTTGGTTCAGAAAAACAATTTTTTAACTGGGCCAAATACATCCATGTTTTGTGTACTTTTCCGCATAAAGTGCCTCGTGGAAGTCTTGGTCTGATTTTCGCTATTTTACAACGAAAATGTATTCGAAACAAGGACTTTTCACAAAACTGTTACTTTAGCTAATTTGAACAAGGTTGGTTCAAGTTTCAGGTTTCTAAACATTTACATAATAATAATATATGATTTTTGCCTTTTTATGGTGAAACTGTGTTAGACAAGGTAGTGCAAAGTATTCGATGACTGCCCGACTACGATCTATGATTTTTTTTTAAATTAAAATTACAAATTAATTCTGGTGGTGGTATTACTTTAAAAATGCTTTTTGGCGATTCTATTAAAAACACAATCAGTAAGTGCAGAAGATGAAAAAATACACTTAACGTTTTAGAAAATGGTAAGATTCAAAAAGGCAGGGCAATCTCCTAATGAAGTCCTACAAGATGTTAATCTTCATTATTATAATTTATTTAAACTAATGAAATAAATTCTTGGAGCTAAAAAAAGAAAAAAACATGAGCACTAAGAACTAAGGCTATCGGTTCTAATTTTATACCCACCATCGAAGATAAGGGGTGTAATCATTGTAATGTCGAGAAGGAAACTTAGGAGACCTCACAAAGTATATATATTCTTGATCAGCATTAAATTTAGAATCGGTCTCTGGAATGAAGATAAGGGCTTCAAATGTAATAGAAACACAGGGAGTTCCTGCATGCTGATTGATCTTAAAAGCGAGCCCAATCGATCAAAGGGCACGCAAGGATAAATTGAGACCACGTCTGTTTTTGATAGCAAAAAAAAAAGAAAAGGATTTTTCACTCACATTACTCTTAAATCACAGCAGACAAATCTATTAAAATTTCCGCAATTATTGCGCTAGCTATCCCGTAGTCTCCGTGCAAAAACGGAAAGGATCGACGGCGCCTACTCGATATAATAGATAATAGAAATTTAAGTTTTTTTGTGAAAACATTTGTAACATTGAGAAAGATGCTCCAGAAACCACATAAACTATATACATTTTTGATTAGTATGAAATTCGGAATCCATATATGGATTCCAATTCGCATGTTCGCCCGTCTGTCCATCTGTCTGTCTGCTTATCTGTTTGTGATAAAAATTCTGCTGGCCGCAAAAACGAATATATCGGCTTCAAATTTTCTAGAAACTTTGGAAGTTCTTTCACATACAGTGGTGCTATTGAAAATGAGCCAAATCGATTACAGTCGATACCTACATTATAAAATAGGCTGAGAACACGTCTGGTTTTTGGATCTTTTGCTCACTGTTCATAGATTGCAAATATAATTTAAAAATTTCCCCTATTTGTTAAGATGAGGAGGGTCGATACAAAAAAGTCGGCATAGCTGAGTATAATTTTCTAAAAAGCAATCAGAGCCATAATTCCTCACAATACTAAACGGGGACAGGTAGCTTCATTATTCATATTAAATACATATGATTAGTTAGCCCTAACCTTCAAAAGACACGTGTATAAATTGCATTGACAGCTAATATTAGTAGCGGCATCTATGTGTCAGCCTACGAACTTTTCAGCCCACCTGGTAGATTTAAAATATTCACTCACAAGCTTTCCAAAAGAAGCGTAAATTCTATTTCGACCTTGGTCTTTACTAGGCATATTTTCCTCTGTCGTTTTCTTTTGTCTACATTGTCGGATTTTTTGGCTTCTGCAAGATCAAATAAAAAGAAGAAGTTTTCTATTATATATTATCCACAATAGTTTTATCGAAACACGTGTATGATGGCTATAAATTTAAACATATTTTATGGATAAGATTATCAGTTGTGGGGTGTTTATTTTATTTATTTATAATATTTTACGAACTTTGCTTTTCCTAACAGTGTTTATTAGAAAAGGGAAGAAAAGCTAAAACGAAAAGACGAACAAAAAAGTTCATTTAATATTGAAGATATTTAGAGGTTATGGGAAATGCTTAACTTATGGAGAAGAAATGTCACTCTACATTGGGTCATATAAAAATTTATGCATTCTTTTACATTTTTTTCAAAATATTCATAATTGCATTGCACTGCATCATAAACTAATACATCACACAATAAGTTCGTAGGATGATATATAGATTCGCCATTCTTAACAAATCCATACAATTTTGACTTCAAATAAAATTCATGATATTTCGACCATTAGTTTATAACTTGCACTCGTTTTAGTGACATTTGTTTTGCAGTTTCCAAAACAATAGAAGAATCTGGAATTTTCGTATTGATAACCATTGTTTTTTTTAATGGGGCAAGAAAATCAATTCAAACCAATAATAGCATTGAAAAACGGTACAGCAACTTTTTTTCCATTGAAAACAATAATTTAAGAGACTGAAAAGATTTCAAAAAAAAATTGAAAATTTTCATATTGTAATTGCACGTCAAAGTATTCAGTGTATTTTTGGATAAAATGGTGAACACAGGTAAAAATGCGGAGATGTTCATGAATGCACCGCAAGTGGTTAGTGAAAATTTCTCTTATCTAGACACCCTACCAAGCATAGAGACCTTCCAAGCAGCACGATGTGATATGATACGATGTGATATGAGTTCTACCATAATATACACGGCTTCGTGAATGACCTTAATCTGTTCATTAAAAGGACAAATAAGTTCTTTTATGCCTATTTAGATGCTAATGTAAAAATTTCATTAAATCTCTTGCTTAACGAATTTAAAGAAATAAATGGAAAACTCGTGCTTACAAAATTAACCAAATAAAATGAAATTGAAGTTTTTGTGAAATTTTGTAAAGATGAAAGAAGAGTAAAAACTCATAAGAAGAACGAAGAATATATGCGACTCGCGTATATAGGAAAGAGAAGAAAAATTTGAAAATACTTTGAAGTTAAACAATCACGCATTTGCATTCTCTTGTTTCTCTACAATGACAGCTAAAAATAATTGGAAACATGAAGTTTGTTAACGTTAATGTTTCATGTTTTTTTTTTTTTTGCTTTTTTTGTTGTTGTTTTCCTTTTTGCTATCTTTCAATAGACGTGCAAGAGTTGAAAGTTTTACGACAAATAATATACAAAACAATAATGGTAAGAAAAAAGTGCTTTGTAAGTTGAACACATTACGATACGTTTTTTTGGTAAACGTACCGTACGAAACTTTGCTTTGAAGATCTTTTAAAATTTCTTTTTTTTTTTGTTTTGTTCTTTTTAAATTCTTAAGTATATATTAAGTTTTGTTAAATTCATGAACAGAAATTGTAGTGATAAGCAAAATTTATCGCAAATTTTTTTAAGGAACTTTTCAAAATTAATCTATAAATTGCTTGTGAATTTTTAAAATAAATTTTTAAAAACTCTGTTTTTAGAGAAAAATTTAGAAAGAAAAGAAGAACTTTTTTCTTAGTAATTAGTGTAGCGAGAATTTGAAGTTCGTTTTGAAACACATCGACCGCGTTTTTTTTTTTTTTTTTTGTCAGTCACATTGTCACAATCAGAGTTAAGCTAATTTCGAATTTAGCTGAGAAAAACATATTTGTTTTGGAGCGAATATTAGACATCCACTACTTTGGTTTCAAAAAATATCTCTTCTATAAAAGGGGTCATAATCATATAAAAATTAATAGGTTGGGAAGATTTCGTTACCAAAACGGTATTTCTTATTAAAATTTATTTTCCAAAGGAAGGAACAACTGTGCTCTTGACATAAGAACAGAACCACTAACCACTTCAGTAAGAAACGTATCAAAATTAATCCTGTCTTGTCATTCTGTCCTTCTGTCTTGTTTCACTCAATTCCTAAATAGTTTGTCTTTTCAATTATTGTCTGCTAATTGTCCGTCTGAATATCTGTTCCTCTTTGCCACTGCTCATTTATAAATCCCTAAGCGTCAGCTCAAGCGTTCGCATACCGGTGGCTTGGTTTGATCATTGGTTTTTTTGATTTTTTTTTCGTTTACAGCATTCGTTTGTAGATCGTCTTTCATATTTTCCTAGCAATCAGTTGTCAGTTCGTATGTTCGTTTTCCCGTAACTTTATCGGTGTCCGAATCCCGCAAAGAGTAAGTTTATCAACATGTTGATGCATCAGTCCGTGAGTCTATAAGAATGTGTGGGTATATTAGGAAGTGAGTTCGTTAATCGATGAGTACGTTAGCGCCTGAATTTATCAGCATACAAATCCCTCTGCCCGCGAGTCCGTCAGTCTCTATATTCATTAGCATGTACGTCTGTCTATGTTCCAAGAATCCGTTCATCAGTTGTCAATTTTTTTTAATGCGTTTAACTCGTCAGCCGGATCATGCGTTTTAAAAATAATTTAATATTCTTTCCTAAGATGTACGTGTGGTTGCTATCCTCACCATGAAATTATGAATGTGAATTACAAAACTATAGTATACCTACTATATATAGAGATTGTGGAGACGAAGCGAAAAGATGTTTTAAAAGGTTAAAATGAATCCACCAACAACAACGATCCTGATTTTCATGATGGAGACAAAAAAAGGAAAAAAAGTCAGAATTTTTCAAGACTGCATACAATTGCAATTGAATGCACGTGACTGCCATTTTAAAAGCTATACGACAAAAAACATTTACTTTCATATAAAAAACTAGGCAAGAACAACACAGAGCGACAGAGGTAAAAACAAAAAAAAAAAAAAATAAAAAATGCTCCGTAAAATTATTCTCTTGGATTTTTTTTTCTTATTTTTATTCTTTGAAAAATTAGTTTAGTTGCGAATCTTTGCAAGAGAGTGAGATTTTTTGTTGTTCTTGTTAGTCTTACTGAAAGCATTGTTTTGTTATTGTATTATATTAACAATGACACTAAGATTTCGTATGTGTGGTTGTGGAAGTGTGGTCAATTGACATTTATTTCATTGTATTTGACAACAAAAGCACGAATTAAATGTTTGAGTAGAGATGTGTCCTTCTGTTTGTTTGTTTGTGTTTGTTTTGTTTATCTTATATTATAAAGTTATTCATATTCAAAGCAGATAGTATCCGGAATTACAATAATAAGCATGACTAGAATCGTTATAAAATTTTTTTTTATTAAGTTGAAAGCTGGAATTTAAGCATAATATGTTGTGTCAAGGAGATTGAAGCCGTTTAAAACTATTAATCAAACCTTTGAGAGTATTTCGATTTTACAATTACCTGAACAATGTGTTTGCTTGTCTGTGTTTCATATAACATTTAACATAATGTCTATATGGTGAATGGCGTCTGTGGAAATCATGGACCTATAAAGGCTATAAGTCATTCAAAATAGCTTGAGATATAGAATGAAATTATAAAACCTGGCTTCAACTGTTCGTTGTATGAGTCTTAGAAGGCCAGCTCAAGCTTTGCGAGTCCGTTCAAAATATTTTGGGTAATATTTTAGATAAGATCGAAAAGTCTCTATTAAATAAAATTTTGGTGCTAAGAATACAACTATTATGGACGAACAGGCATCTAACTCACCTGACTAGGACCTCATTCATTTTTTTTTTGTTTTCGAAGCTAAACTAAGATTACTAAGCCTAGAAAGTCAGTTCGCTTAAGGAACGAAAGACGATGTCCATGAAAAATGTTTGATGATCTGAGTCAAGTCAAGTGTATCGATTATAAGACAAGAACTGCTCTAATTGAACAGGCAGCATATTGACCTGACATTGGTCCTGTCGACGTTTTCTTGTTTTCGAAAAATTAATATAAAATCATTTTGCTAAACCGACAACAAAAAAGTTCACAAAATAATTTCGGATAACCGTAAAGTGAAGTTGATTAAGATAGCTGAGACCCTAAAGATATCAAAGGAACGTGTTGGACATATCGTGAATGAATATTTGGATATGTGAAAGCTTTGCTCAAAGCGGGTGCCGCAGCGAGTTCACAATCGACCAAAAACAACAACGAATTGATGATTCTAAGCAGTGTTTTGGAACTGTTCAATCGTAATAAACCCGAATTTTTGTGTCGATATGTGACAATGGATGAAACATGGCTCCAGCATTTCACACTGGAGTCCAATCGACAATCAGCCGAGTGGACTGAAAGTCTATTTTGAGGATAAAGACAAATCGTACTATAAAAATGATATCGAAAAATTGTATGGTCGCTATAATCATTGTATCGCCCTCGAAGGCAACTATATTGAATAGTAAAATCAAATTCTATCAAAAAAAAAAAAAGAATTTCTCTATGTCAGCCTACGAACTTTTCAACCGGCTTGATAAGTCAGACAATAGAAATACTTTCGGGGATGATTAGTCCGGCCGTCTAATTTAAAATTGCTCTTTTTACCTAACGAACTGACGAAGAGATAACGTCAAGTGATGAAGACTGTAATAATCATTAAACGATCGAACACGAAATACGGAACAAATGATACATTTCATTATTGGTACGAATATATGCCAGCTTTATAAGAAGATAATTGCTGGTATATTTTGCCAGAATATGAATAATAATACGGAGCATAACATGCATCCGCTAACCAAATCATAACCAAAAAAAACAAAAGAAAAAATACCCAGCCAAGTCCGTCTGTTCTACAAGAGGGAAATTTGTTCTAACTGAAATCAACTCACGCGAGAAGCAAATTTAAAAAAATATCTTTTACATACAGATTCGATTTGGTCGAAGCAACTTCTGTTGTCTATCAAAAACATATGATGACCTGAGTGAGGTCAAGTGCATGAGCAATACTTTTATGTTTAATACATTAAATATTCTATTAATAATTCCGGTCACTTTCTAAACGGCATGTAGATGGCTGTGCAAGTGCACTCTAAAGTAACATTCACACAAGCATAGTTAGTGCTTTGAGTAAATATGCATTTATTTATTTTTCTCTTTTTTTTTTTTCTTCTCTATTTTCATTTAACCATCAAGTTTGTGTTTGAATTTTTAAGTCGTTTTTTTCTAACTTCAACCCATACAATAAACTTTCTTTTCTAGTCTCGTTCCTATATAGAAATAAAGTAAAAAAAAAAAAAAAAAAAAATAAAAAAATATTATCTAGACATTGCTTTACTCTGTAAATATACATACAAGTTGGTTTGCTAAGTTGTTGTTTATACATATATATATATATATATATTGTGTATATAGGTATGCTATACAGCCACACATATATATACATTTACTTTAAAGTAAAAGTGTTTGCTTAGTAATCCTTTGTAGCGTAAAAAATAAACCAAGAATTTGTGGTGAGTTTTTGTTTTTTTTTCCACTTCATATATATATATATATATACCAAGCTTAAGGTAAATACAAACGTTTACTTCCAACGTAGCGAGACTAAAGAAATGTGTATATGTTTAGTTGTGTGTTGAACTAACACTTATATATATATAGCCATGAATATAAATGTAAGTCTGGCTGGTTCTGGAAGGAAAGACAATTCCGTTAAAGTTAAATGACAACTAATCAGCAAATGTCACAGCAGCTTAGTGACCGTTAAAAATGACAACAGCAACAAACAGACTGCAATAGAATATTTGCTTTAATAAATATATGCTCTTTTTGCTATAATTTTATGAAATTTAAACTTGAAATTTTAAATTTTTTCTTAAAATTTTGCATGATCTCCCTCTCTCGTTTCATAAGTTTTCTGCTCTTGGTACTTGCACTTCACTTTAAAAATAATTTCGTATTAAAATTTGTATAAATAATTTCTTAAGCATCTTTTTTAAATTATAGATTTTGCAATGAGTTCTTGATTTAAGATTGAGAGACAGTTTTGACTATAATTTTCTGAAACACTAATTTCAGTTAATCTTGTATTAGATTAGAATTTCATTTTCGATTTCTTTATATAGAAGTTGATTTTATATCTTTACATCAGCTTTAATATAAAATTTTCCAAAAAGTTTATTTTTGCAATTATTGCAATAATTCTTTGATTAATAGTATATTTTTTAATAATAAATTTGTCATGATTTTGTTTTAAGCTTAAACATCATCCTATCCAAACTACAGGTTTATCAAAATATAATTCTACGTTTCTTAGAGAATATTTAATATTCAGATTTCCTAACGTATGCGTAACATTTAATTACTTTTCAAGGAGCGTATGCGTAACATTTAATTATTCTTCAAGTAGAGAAAACACTGTAAAGGCCTTAAGAAAGCGTCTGTTTGATAATTTTTTTTTTGTTTTGCGTGAAAACAAATATGGAATGGAATGGAATAATAATTTTGAGGAAAAGTTATAAAAAAGCATTTAAGTATAACCAAAAGAAAAAAAATTTTTTTTTTAAAAATAAAAGGTGCTTCCTTGTGTTTTGGCCAATGATATCTATTTGTGAAAATGATAAAGTAATGCAAAGCATTAATGTATATAACGGTTAAATTCAATGAGTTTGACCTTTCTCCACATAAAATAACAGTTTTTGTAGAAATTGTATCAATTCTTCTCAGTAAATGCTTTTTTGAAGTGAAAAAAGGCAGGAATATATGCGTTAAAAAAATGGCAAAGTGTGTTTCGAAGGTTAGTGCTAATTAAAAATCATATGAATTTAATACTAATAGCGCCATTTATGTATCAGCCTACGAACTTTTCGGCCCACCTATTACATTCTTGGTTGGTGGGTATGAAAATGATAACAACAGTAATCATAATATAGCAAAATAGATTAGACTTTTCCTCAAGTTGTTTCCACAGTTATAATTCGCAAAATTCATACTGAAACATAAAAGAAAATTTCGAAAACTTCAATAAACTACGATTTAAAACATAATCCATATGCATGTCTACTGGAGTTATGTAAAGCGATCAGACTTTCTACGAGAATGGAATTTTCAAGTTGTCAGAGAGATGGCAAAAGGTCATCGAACAAAATGGAGAATACATTACAGATTGAACTTCCTCCTAAGTAAAAAAAAAAAACCTTTTATTTTATTGAAGAAATCGTTCCGATCGATATTAAATGAGAGCTTTCTCAAAGAGTGAGCTTCTCACTTTTTAACAAGCTTTCGGTTAATTCGTTTGATTGTATGGAAATCCAAGATTCGTGTCAAGATTACTGCATTTTTTTTGTTTTTTTTTTAGTTTTTGCGTTTGCTCCCATTCCTCATATCTAGTGCTAGAAGAGTTATTTTGTTCTCCTTATTGAAAATAATGCGTAAGGAATTGTTTTTAGTTAAGAAAATGTTTTTTTGGGCTTAAATTAATGGTATCTAAGATTCGTTTCAAAGTGAATAAAATTTTTTTATTTGTGTAGACGTAAAGTTCTCGCAATAAAAAGGAAACACGCACGCACCACTTGTTTAGTTTTGGGCGAGGAGAGAGAACGAAAGAAGTAAAACAATTTATAGCAAAAAAAGCTTTAATACAAAAAAAAAGAAAAATAATGATATAACTTTACTTGACTTTTCTTCTGTCTTAGAAAAGTCAAAACGTTAATTTTATAGCAAAATGTTGGCCCACGTATACAAGATAAGTGTAAGTGTACTTTAACATTTCAACTTTTAGACATTTTCTCCGAAGGGTTTTCTGTCTACGGAGGAGTTGAAATATAGTTTGTTTAACCTGCTTTTTTATTTTGTTTTTTTTATTTTATTTTTATTATTATTTTTCTTTAACAACTCTTGCCATAGCCGGAGGTTAATAAGAGTGTAAAGCCATCACTTTTTACAACACATTAGTTACGTTTCATTGGTCGGTCAGGCGGTCGGGTCAGTATCGTTGGTTTGGTTGGTTGAAGATTGTGAAAAAGAAGAAAATTACAGTAAGAGTAACATATCCGTTTATTTCTGCATGTGTGTGTGTGTGTGTGTGTGTGTGTCTGCTTTCCCTACTGTCTAGCTTTGCCTATATGTCTGCGCTATAAGTTTTTTTCACAATTGTAACTCAACGGATGTGGTAAAACGTCCATTCATGTATATGTTGTCTATGTAGTTACTTCTATTTTTGTTGTTGTTGTTGTTGTTTTCCTTTTTTTTTGTTGTATTGTCGGATTTCTATGTATAATTCATGAGCACCATTAGTTGCAATAATGGCACCGACTTTCGTTCTGCCGACTGTTTGGGCTTAGGTTAAAGGTTATTTTTGGCTCATTTGCACAAACATACACACATAAAAATTTTGCGAATGTTAGGCCGAAGGCGAAGAGGGCGAAAGAGAAAAAGAGGAGGTTGGGAGTTATAAATGCCGTTGTCGTTAAAAATATGTTACATTTCATGTTCGGTGAGCGTTTTTGTCGTTCTGTCGTCTGTCTATAAATGTATGCTTGTGTTTTAGACAACAGTGCTCTTAAAATTTATGTCCAGTTTTTTTTTTTTTTTTTGCAACAAATTATAAATATTCTTGTTTTTTGTTTTAGTTTTTGTTGGTTGCTTGTGTTGTTTAACAAATTCACCATTTAAAAGCTCGACAATGCAATTTTGTGGTTAGGTTTGGTTTTCTGTTTCTTTTTTTTTTTTTTTGTGTTTTTACTAAGCATTGTTTTCGGTTTGTTTGTTTGTTTGTTACTAATACCAATAAAACAAAAAACGAACAGTAATTATTACCATATAAACCATAACTGAACCAGTCTGGAGTGTGTTTATAAATTGTCAAAAAAGTAATGGGAAAAAAATTAAAATTCCTAATTGATTTCGCTAATCAATTTGGCGGAATTGAAAATTCGTAGGAAATCGGTTGTTAAAATTATAAAAAAAATATTTCCATTATTAATTTATACGCTTGCCCGCGTCCAGTTTACTATCAATGTTATGGATAAAAATAACAAATGAAAAATTGACTTCAATTTTTATGTGTACAAGTTTGAGTATAAAATAAGTGAAAACTTTAACAAGAACCTAAGACAACGTGCACGATATTTTACTAAAAACATGGGATTATCGAATACCTCGAACACTTAAACAGAATTGTCAAGCAGTTGAACGCCTTCTGTATTCCAATCGATTGACAAAGTCATGCAAAGAACATAAATAGCCAGAAGTATAATTGCAATGTCAGATTTACAGCTTGACAGGACATAGTATAGCATATAAACCGAATTTAAAATTCTTTTAGAGTTTTCTGAATCAAGCTTTAGTCACAACGAAGATTGCTATACGTTTTGTTCAGAAATGAATTAATTTTTTAATATTTTTTTGGTGGGAAACAAAAGACAGTTGAATATTTATCGATTAGAGTCACTTTTGTTTGCATATAAACGTTGAAAAACGTTGATTTCAAATATTTCTGACCACAAAAAGTAGTTGGAAACAAAAGCTCAAAATGATCTTGAAAAGTATTGTTTGTTTTACATTGAATTGTTTATCCTTAGAATTCAAAATGAATTAAAGAAGATCTTATAAAAAATAGAAAAAAAAGGAAACAAAAAAAAAAAAAGGTATCCTCTTCCCGTTACTTTTTTGACAGTATATTTTTGTGTGCGCTTATTTCGTGGTATTCGGTTAGCATTGTGCATATGCTTGCATTCATTTTAATTAGTTGTGCACTTTTAAATGATTTATTAACGAACACCACTTTATTGGGTACATGCAGAGGACTAACTGACCAGAGGTTATAGGTTGTCAGCGCAAGGAAATAATTCAATTATATACAAAAAAAAAAAAAAAAATAAATAAATAAATAAATGAATAAATAAATAAATAAATAAATAAATAAAAAGTGATTAAAAAAATGTTCTAAAAAGCGAACTAAATCCCAGCTTAGGTTACGGTTCATTTTTAAATAAAGAAAATCAAAATAAATTCAGATAAAAAAGGAAAATTTACTGACACATTAGTCTTCGTTTGCTAACGAGCCGGGAAAGCGAACGAGTAATGCATACCGACATGTATAAATCTCAAGAGCTTTCAAAGATGGCGCGCTCAAGTGTTATCTAAGTGACACTCCATTAATCTCCAACGCCCAGAATAATGCAAAGAGATAAAAAAACAAATATATATATATATATATATATAAATAGAACCCAAGACGTACGTACGTAAGCGTATATATATAGTGTTAACATTAAGAGTAAATGAGAAGAAAATATAAAATGAACAAAAACGTTTAAATACTTCCTGGCAAAAGTCACAAACAAAACTTTTATGCTGCATGCTTACACGAAAATACTAACGAACGCAAAATTCATAGTAAGAAAAGAAAGAAAAAAAAAAGCAGAAAAAAAGAAACGAAACGACAGAGATACACAAGTAGAGTGTCTTTAAAACCATAATGAAAAGGAAATTACGTCCTCGCAGACACATACTCAGATGTTAGTTGAGGCAAATAAGCCAGCAGCATATATAAAAGTAAATGTTAGACCTCTCTCGCATAATACCGTTATACTTTATAATGTTAAATACTCGTTAAAAACACAAGACGCACACACTCACTCACATATGCTTGCACAGCAACAGAGCAAATCATACATACATCCGCCGTATACCCACTTATAGCTTCAAGCCTGTTTAAGTTCTGACAATGGAATGGAAATTTGTAGGTGCTGTGTTGTGTGTATTGTGTGTTGGTTATTGTACCCTTATATATTGTGTGCGTATATGTATGTTTGCGTTACTCATAGCAGACGAAACATTAAAGACAAATTACGCAACGCAATGATAAATTATTTTACATTTACTCAAGAGTCTAACATTAATTTTAAGTTAGTTGTGTTCTATGGCATTGCATTCTTGTTATTATTGTTGTTACTGTTGTTGTTGCTGCTGTTTTTATTGTGTTTGAATGTGTAGCATTAAAGTATAAAATGATTGTGTTTTTAGCGCGGCTTTAGGAAATGGGTGTTAATGATTTTGTAATTTTTATAAAAGGTCAACTGAAATAAAAACAAAACAAACGAATAAAAATTTGTAAACAAAAGGAAACTAAAATCTCATTTATTTAGTTGGCGGTGTCTAGCAAATATACATTATGAATGTCAAATAACAATAACAATAAACATAAAATATCGCCATCATCCCACCGCCACTACCACCAACCAACAGCAATAATAACAACAATAGCAACAAGAAGAACACAGGAAACGGTAAACAGCACCACAGCGTTAACATTCCCGTTATAGTAGAAAATGTCAGCCGATGCATCACAAAGTCTTAGCGCAATAACAACATTGAAAGCATTAAAATATTTTGAAGCATTAAAGTTCAGACAAACATGTACACACGCACATTAGATACAATGAAATAAGAAATGTGAGAATGGAAATGAGTCCGAAGGGGGAAAAAAACTTTAGTGCAACGCCTAATTACATGCAACAATAGACCAGGGCAAGTACAAAGCGCTTAAAACTATAACAGTGAAGACAACCACAATTTTATGCGAAAGACTTGAAAACAAACCGTAAAAGACAAACACCAACAATAACAACAAACGAAGGAGCATAACATAACAACATAGAAGGTATACCAAAGTAAATTGACAAAATTGTTTCATTTCATAAAACTCAATTTTTATGAAATTTCTAATAATTTCTTTGTCCGTGAATATAATTTACATTTCACAAAAAACTATTGCCTTTACATTAAAACAAACTTAACTGAAAATGTTTGTTTTTTCTTTTCCTTTTTAAATTTAACACTTTATGTTAGATTATACAAAACTGTAAATGCATATCAAAATTTCGGACAGGAAAAATCGAAATAAAAGAAATAATATTTCGGTTTAGCTGTGATGTAATAAAGCTATGGACTAACCTATATTCGTATACTTTATTGTAGTAAATTTTTAAAACAAAAATAATGTGAATTAATTCAATCAATAAATTCGTGGTCTTTTTTTAGATTAGAAGAATGCTAATATGTAAATCATAATGCCGGATGAAAGCAACAATATTTCTGCTTTTTGGGAAATCAATTGAAGTTGAGATTTTTTATGGGCTGCTCCCGTTTTCTTGAAACTGCTTCGTACAAAAAACCATTTCCAGTAGCGAAAATGATAAATGTAAACCATATTTTCGGACAAATGATACATTATCTTCTTATTTTTCAATACAGTAGAGACGTTGAGGTGACGCCCAATATATTCCCTGACCTCTTATATAAATATACATTTGTCCGGCCGCATAAGGAACATTACATGTAGCCATAGTACGCAAGGTTAAGAAGGATTATGGATCGAGAAACGAAGAGGCTTTGATTTCCTTTTGACAACATCTTTTTAAAATATTTTGACGTAATTGTGGGAAAATTCATACTTGGTTTTGATGAATTATTTCCTCGATAATTTTTTCATATCTTCTTCTTCTTCTTAATGCATTCGTCACTTGTTATTCAACGAGAACTTTAGAAATTACGTACTGTTGAGCTCACAAAGTCGTTTCGTAACACATAGAAAATTATGAATATATATTTAAAGCAAACCGAATCAATTCAAGGCAATCTCAAAGCAAAAAACGGGAACATCCCTTTTCCTAAAAGTACCGCTACAATGACCGCAAGTACGTAAGAAGAGAATTTTCAAGCAACAAAAATACCTGAATTATCCGTTCGAATAACGAAATGTGGCAATAAGTGTTTGCCGTTATTGATTATTAAAAGATTGAAATCTCGATCTAAGAATTAGATAGAAACAGAAAAAAGTCTTTCTTCATTAATGTATTAAGAATACTCAGACGAGGAAATCAAACAGAATTATGTCATATAATCTCTTGGCGAACAACCTCATATTTCCTTCCTGCAAGGCATTAGCAATAGAGTGTATCGCACACAAACATATCATTTGTTTTAAGTAAGAAGTTTGAAATCATATCATACGCTTTAGCTCGGTTTGGAACACCTTGTAACATAATTAAAAGCCAGGTAGACAAAGAGTCTACAAGGTAGCCAAGGCTGGTTGCTAGAAGTGATTGAAGAAAAAGTTATGCAAATGTACTTTAAGGAAGAAAAGGAAGAGAGAGAGAGAGGGAGAGAGAGAGAGAGAGAAAGACAGAGCGAGAGAGAGTGATACTATAACTCGAGAAGTTTTTATTTTTTATTAAAAAACTTGTCTCTTTCGCTCGTCTTCTTCTTTTGTGTTATTGTCATTATATTAGGCGTCTGGTTGCAACCAGTGCTACCACCAAGACCTCATGCATAAAACTAAACAAACTAAAACAACGTTTAAAAATAAACTTTTGTTTCTTACAAAATAGGAGGCTTAACCGTTTGTTTTCTGTTTAGTTACACATACGTATGCAAGTACGTGCGCTTAAAATACGCTAAAGTTTTTGCGAGCTTGTCAACGCAACGTTTAGTTAATGCAAAATATTCAATTAAGACAACAAGAACTTTCACACGGTGCTATAGCGGAATTTTTCCGGAAGTAATGTAAAGAAAATAAGAAAAATATTTTAAATGAATATATGAGAAGAAAGAGTTTTTAAAAATTTCTTTCCTTTTCTTAACTTGGTGCCGTGTTTTTAACATTTTTTTCTATTTTTTTTTTTTTTTTTTTTTTTTTTTGGAAGGAAAACTATTTTCTTCACTTTACTTTGGATATTACTATCGTTGTTATTTACTGTTGTTGTTTGAAATTCTTTTTACTTTGGAATACCAGCTGTTTACTGTTTTTTATAAACTCTTGCTGTGGTTTCGTAAAATTCTTTTAATATCATGTTGTTGCTAAAATAATTTTATGTTAAATATGCTGCAATTTGAATTTTGCGGTTAATTTAATTTAATTATTTTTTTTATGTTTTAATTTAAACAAAAAAAAAAAAAAAAAAAAAGAAAAGTTATTTACATGTTTGGTGTTCTTTGTTTTTGTTCTCATATAATTACATTTTTAATGTTTTTATAATTGAGTAGAAATAATAATCAGTTATATACTATTAAGTGCGAATTATGTAAACACTCATATGCCTGGAAGAATATGCTTATGAGTATCTCGTATATATTAGCACATTTTATATCATTTGTTTTGTTTATTTTCAGATTTTAAAAAAAAAATAAAAAGAAAAAACAATTAAAGTTTTTCTAAAAATTAGTTTACATATAATTAAAATGTAGATATATTAATAACTCAGCGAAATAATAATAAAAATAAGAGAAGGTTTACCTCGAATTTTTTTATTCCCACCATACACTTGTTTTTCAAATAAATTCAATGTATACGCCGACCAAAATTTATTCTATTCTAGGGTCTCATCACCCACACACTTATAGTCCAGGTAGTATTAATTTGCAATTGTTTTTATGCGTCCTTTTTTGTACGCTTTTTATTTATACGATTCGTTTTCTACGACCTTTATTTATGCAACTTTTTCTTATGCAGCTTATGAAAATTTATGTCTAGAGATCGTATTCGCCATACGCAAATCCTGCGCAGGATCAAGTCAACATCAACTGAAATGAAAACGAATTTATTTGCAACACCTATTAACAATTGCTCCATGAGTCTTAGCGAGCCATGAATACTTCTTCTAGGTTTTCTCATAAAAGTCTAAGAAATATTATTAGTTAGGCAGGTCATGGCCATACGGTAACTTCCGGAAGAATTCGATTTAGCGCAATATAGTGTAAGAATTGAAAACTTAACGAATATCATCGCATTGCCTTAGCCCAATATGTTTACTTCCCATTATTTTGTTTTTTCGTAAAAACTAAAGTAATTTCGGTAAAGAAGCCGAACTTGATATCTTCATAAATTTGTGAACAATATATAAAGAATTTGTTCAAGCTGTAAGGTAATTGTATTAAATGCGATAAAAGGCTTTTCCAAAAATGTTGAATGTTTCTTATGCTCTAATTTAATATGAGCTCTAATTTAATATGGTTGTTTTGATTTGGTTTTAAAAGATGTTTCTCTAGGTTTGGAAATTTAATTCAAGCTAAAGATTTTATAATGCATTCCGTGGGCCGGATTTGACAACCTTGTTTCAGTAACAAATTCTATTTGAAGTATAAGGAAAATGTATTTGAATTTTAATGAGAAGATGCCACACAATTTTACTATCAACTAACATGTGCAGATGCAATATATAACAACTATTCTTGATCTAATTGATTTAATTTTTGTTGCATAAAATATACAGTATTAAGAGAAAAATAAATGTTTCTATTGGATCATCCATTTTATAGGTCGGATTTGGCAACCCTGTCTTTAGTACCATATATAAAATGAAATGACCACACAAGGCACATCTGTTTAATGTGATGTCTGCCATATTGCAATGTGATTCCATTGATAGCTGAACGCTGAACGTCCTAAAATAATAAAAACATTTTACAAAAATTCTGATTCTGTAGTTTGCCATAGACAAAACTGTATAGAACTAGATCTGTAACAGACTTCTTAAAGCGCACACGTCATCGAAACTCACGGGCGACCAGAAGTATTGTTACACTCACAGCATTCTAATCGCTCCGGTCGCATGAGTACCAATTTTTTTTGGCGTGAAATTGAAAACGTGGATGTTGAAGATATATGGTTTCAACAGAATGGTGTCACAAGCCACACACCGTACCTCATTTTAACATTGTTCCGCGGAGAAAATTTGCAAAATGTTGTATTCCATAAATAATTGCAAATTCCAAACAATATATTGAAAAAAAAAAAATATGATCTAAATTTGCATCAGAAGTGTAATTGTGATTGTGATTGACATTTACCAAAAAAAAAAAAACTACAAAATTTCTCATTCTATAGCCGAGTATTTTCAAATATATAAAAGAAAAAAAGAAATAAATAAATTTAAATAAGTTAATAAATATATTTTTTAAACAATTCCGGATAATTTTTACACATAATCCGCACTTTCAGTGATCCGAATGAAAAGGAAAAGTTAACATATACACCCAGTCTCTAGCTGTGAAAAAAAAATTATAAATAAGTGCAACTTGACAGAAAAGCTTTTATAAACTAAACGCAACTGGTTTATTAGCTTTTCATAACTACGGCTGAAAGGCAGGGTATGCTATGTTGTCATTTCTCTGCAGCAATTAGTGTTATCAGAAGTTAGAGACCACCTAATGGATAAACATTTTCAATAAAGATAAATCCATATCTCTCTCTGTGTCTCTGTGTTTCTTTTTTCATCTGTCTATTCGCTGGTGGTCATAATATGTGAGACAAAAAATTCCAAAAACCAAGTTTAACACTTTTGTAATTTGTCTACTAATATATCCATAACAGGAAGCTTTACGTATATTCTATGTATGTGAAAGTCGCTTTCATTGGCCCACTGAATTACATAAAATAAATTTAATTACATTGAATTATATATAACATCTGTGTATTCAGTCCAAGTAATTGGTGTTCAAGTTATCATCCAGGCTTTCTGATGCAGACTTAAAGGTTTTTGAAAACATGTACACATTCGCGTGTTGTGATGAGGTATTAAGATTTTAATACTCAAGTTACTTATATCGAACGCAGGGGTCCGACGCTGATCACTCTCGATCCAAATGTTCGTTAATGATTAGAAAATATCACATAGAAGCGTTATATCTACGTTTTCATATTCCGGGTCCGTCTTTTTTATTTGTATCTTTTCATATAAAACTCAATATTTTGTAAAAGATTTTATTACATAATTTTTTTAAATTCTTGCATATATAAAGAAAACAAAATTAAAGATTCTTATGGTAAACTTTTACAACCGATAAATTCTAAGTTGAAGAAAACTTGTTCGACAGCTTTGTCTCTTCATATAACTTTTTCAATTATAATTTAAATGTTAATGTTAACATTGTTGTTGGCGTTGCTTTTTTGTTGTCTTCTAACAAAGCAACTACATTTACTTCACAATGTCAAGTCGCAACAGATAATATGTCCGGCATGCATTGTCTCTGTTATGTCAATCGGGGATATAAAGGTGAGGTAATAATTTGCTAATATCCATCATATAAGAAGAGGATAAGATTTATCAAATGGTTGGAACAATTCATAATATTCGTAAGTGACTTATTAAAGTATATAGCTGTATGTCCGTCCCGTGAAAGTTTTGTGTAATAGAAGAAAGTTAATCTCGTCAATATATATATATATATAGAAAAAAAAAGTAAATTTAAAGTTAAGCTGTAACTGGTTTAAACCAGTATATTCAAGTAAAAAAAATAATATTTCAAACAAAACCTTAGAAAATGAAGCATTAATTACAATCTTGAGAAATTGCGAGAAGTTTTTAACAGTATGTCGATGAAGTAAAGTTGTCGAACATACAAAATATGATGATTAGCCGAAGTAACTAATATTCTCTACAAAAGGTTAAAACTTCTCATATCTATAACCTGACGATGGATTTTTGTTAACGGCACACAGCGGAAGAAATTTTTTTTCTTGTGAGAGATGACTTCTTTTCTCAGTGGGTTCACAACTGCTGAGATCATGTGACCGTTCCTGTTAGTTGGGTTCTATATGTATAGGAAATTGTATCTTTATCTAGAGAATGGCAGAAGATGGTCAGCGTCCATGATCGAAAATGATAAAGGAACATTTAAAATTTGTCCAAAGACCAAACTACTTACGATCAAATTCTAGCAATTCCTCATCTTTCAAGGCTCCCTACCGGACGGGCAGAGGTCAATGATTACTAAGCATTCATGTAAACGCCTTCACGTAAACTGCTAGAGATATCTTGTACATTTGATTTAAAAATCCTAAGTGTTCCCACCCTTCCCCTTGTTCCCCAACTTTGTTGTCATTAAATAGATAATAATGATCTGTTGTATAAGAAAATATTTGTTTTGAAAATCTGTTATAATTTTAAAGTTGGCGACTTCTGTGATGTATGCACGCTTTTGTGACTTATCGAAGACTTGTTCGTCTTGATAAATGCAAGTTATGTAAATGTATTTCATTTTATTTTTATTTTTCTTTATTTTTTTTTCTTTTGTAGGTCTGCGAACAGTAGTAGTCGTTACAAATAATTCATTCATTTATTCGAAATCTTATAGAAAGTTTATGATTAACATAAATTAATATTCAATTGGTTTTTGCTTTGAAATTTTCAATTTTCTTTGTTTTCAAATATTTCATAAAATCTTTAGCGCTGCTAAAGTTTTTTAATGTATGTTTACCGAAATAACCATTACTTTTGGACATAACATAATATACTGGATATGCACCTGGTGCTAAATGAACAGGCATAGAATCACCATCTACATCACTCTTCATTCGATTATAAAGGAAATTCAGTTGTTTTCGGCGCTCAAGCAATTTCGGTTTGAGAAATTTGTCATCCTCTGCCAAACTTTGTTTAATGCGCATATCTCGGGAATTCAAGTATTTCGGTTTATTGGGTGGAGTTAAGAAAGTTTGAATATTATGCAAAGAAGAATCTTTGATAGAAATGCGAGGATCTTCGGTGAAAGAGGATCCTTTTAATGTGCTGACTCTCAATACCTTTTTAGGCGAATTTTCCACATTGTCTGGTATAAGATCGTCACTAATAAGCAGAATTTTCGGATCATGCTTCGCAATAGTAACGAGACTTTCTAGACCATTTGCTGACGCCAGATGATAATGACTGATGACGATTAACGCAACCGGGAAAAACTAAAAACGTACGTTTACCTTAGTTTAGTTAAAGGAGATTAAAAACGAAAGTAGTTCCTTTAAACTCACCATTGTAGACTTACAAAGCATTTCTAGTTTTTTTTTTTTTTTTATTTTGAAAAATATTTTATTTATAAAACTTGTCATCAATTTCTTAACACTTGAGTCGTTGACAAGCCGATCGTATTGTATGGCTAACTACTAGTAATGCTGCTATTGAAACACTAATAACATGGTTTGTTACGAGCATTTTGTTGTGTTAAGTTTAATATCGCATTTATAACATAACTTAATGACAACAAAGAATTATTTCTCATTTTTCACTTTAATGTTTATAAGACTTTTTTTTTAAAAATTTCTCTAGAGGGTATGCACATTTGTACGGTTATAATCTGAGTATATAATATTCTATAGCTCTCTCTCTCTCTCTCTCTCTTTTAATAACATTATGTTTACTGCGATCAAGTGATTCTTACACCAAGGTAATGTTCTTTACTTGTGGAAGACTTAACTCCCTACACCTACACAAGTGAGAGAATTGAGACAGAAAAATTAATTACTGAAGAAATTATAAAATTAAAATCATTGTTTTTTTTTTTTTTTTTGATTTTTATAAATCGTGATCGTGTCTCTGATAGCCTTGCGGAAGTTGAGTTTTTCGAATTGCTTTTACTATTTAATTTTACATTTATCGTAAAACTATTACGAAAACTTAACTTTAGAAATAAATGAATTCCATTAAAACGTAATAAAAACGATTACATAATTGAAATTTTATCTATAAATAAGTATTTGCATGCATGCATGCATGCATGTATGCATCTATAAGCTAATGAATGCTGTTTTTTTATTTTTTCTGCTTTTAATGCCTGATTAACGCGTCAATGCACTGTAAGGTATTAACTGATTTAAACAAAAAAAAAAAAAAATCATTTAAAATAGAAAAATTTAAATTAAAAAATATTTCAAGTGCTTTCTGTGTAACAATAATAACTGAGCGTTTTTTTTTTGGTATTAATGTTCTCATTATTGGATATATTCAACGTTCAAGACCATATGTTCTTGATTACCGATAAGCTTTGAGACGCTTACTTCTTCGTTGGTCTTTCTACTTTCAGTCCAATATTTCCATGTTACATTGAAAGTAAATATATAAACATCTAAACGTCTATTCCTCGTTGCTCTTTTCTATACACCCTTGCCTTAGTCCCTTCGCCTATTCCTTCTGTACCTATTTGCCCGCTCATTGTTTCTAGTGTGTCGCTTTCGATTTTTACCTCTCTTAACAATTGTTCATCTCTCTTCTCGTGAGGTAGTTTGATCTTCCTTTGGTCCTTCTCCCGCGTCTTCTTCCCCTCGTACTACTTTAGTGGCGTCTATGTTTTTCTACTTCTTGTTTTATCGTTAGATTACTTCAGCGTCGCTTCATCATACATTACATGATCGTAATATTTTTGAGATACAGTCCATTTGTCCAGTTTATTTGTTGTTTAATCGCTGATTTTCCATTTTTCTTTATCGAAATCTTCGTCTTTACAAATTTCTATACCTTTGTCCAAGTATGAGATCCAATAATCTCTTCTATATCTCATCTGTCGCGTATGGTATCGTCTCCTTGTCTATCTTTGTGTCTATCAATTCGTTTTCTTATTTTTAGATCAATTCTACTGATCTTGAATGAAAATAGAAGGCATCACATTTTACACAGTAATTGAAAGATTGAAAAAAACTAAAATTTTTAAAACATTTTTATTTATAATAAACTGTCACCTAGAGGGGATATTAATATGAAGGTCGAAAAGAATGTTTTTTCCGTCTCTATAAACGTTAGCAATAGAAAGAATTAGAAATAAGGGAAGCGGAAGGTTAGGGAGAGGGGTGCAATGTGGTCAGGTTACATAAAATTCGTTAGAAAGTGCCTGAAACTTCCACACTTGTTCTTAAATAATTCCATTTTTTACTTTTATTCGTTTATTTTTTTTTTCTTTTTTTTTTTTGCAATTCCATCATTCCTAACTACAACTAACATCGTACGATAGTTTTCAGGTAAAATTTGAAAAAGTACATTCAATATAATACACAAAACACGTAAAATTGTTAAAAAGTTTCATGAAGATTTCTTTTTCATTGTTTAAAAAAAGAAGAAGAAAACATATGCTATACAATATAGCAATAGCAACAACAAGTTAACAACAAATTTTCCACTCTATTTATTAGACGAGTAAATTGAGTTTGTGACAATTTTTTTGCAAAAACTTTTCATCGGGATTCTATCGTTTTTTCCATGTGTACGCACGCATATCCGAAAGAAAGACAATAACAACAATAGTATCTGTACGTCTTTAAGTGCAGTATAGTATATAAGAAGAAAAATAACTTCAATTCTATGGAAAATTGTAAATTGAATTTAAACACAATAAAGTAGAATATATCTGAGCACCAGCAGCGTTTATTAAATGCAAAACATACACAAGAACTTGTTAGAGTAAAAGAGCAACGATATAATGCGTAGAATGTTTTAAAACAATGGAAAATAATAAGAACGAATTGAAAGTGCAAGGTCTTGAAATGTTTTCAAATTCTCTAAAGGGTTTAGTTTCTTTTACAATCTTCGTTCTCTTAAAGAATGCTTCTAGTAAGTGGTATTCAATCTGCTGGTCATAGAGTCTGAAAGCAAAGTGTCTTCACGAGTAATCATGAGATCCCCGTCTGGCGCTGCAGTATTTTTATTAAAGGAAACAAAAAATAATTGTAGTTTTTTTTGGCGAAAACTTCCTATCAGAAATCAATAAAAACGAGAAAATAAGAAAGAAAGAAAGAGAGAGTTTGACAGGTAATGGGAGAAAAAGCTGACAAAATGAAAAAAACTAAATTTACATGAAATATTTGTCAGAAGATTTAAAGAAGATTTTTAAGGCATAATACTAACTTTTTACTGGTGTGAAGTTAGCCCACATAAATTTTATGCGTTTGTGTCTTTGCTAAAAATGACTTTGCTAAGTTAATTGATAATAAAGCGGCATAGAAAAATAAACAAAATGCTTATTAAAACTAAACAAAAATAGAAGATATAAACATAAATGAAAAACAAAATCATGCCTTATGATATAAAAAATATAAAAAATAATTATTTAACAATATTCATCATGCACAGTGCGCTTGTAATTTGACAAAAATTACAATGTACAAACCACATTATAAAAAATTTATAAGAAATAATACACCTCCAGTTTTTTGATACATCTTAAAGGCTTCGAAAAGCTATCAGAAAAACTTAACTTCATGATCCAAGGTAGGGGACATCATAGTGAAAAGTGCCAATATGCACCATTTCCATACGAGCATAATTGTTAAAGCCTCCTAAGTAAGCAGCGCTTTTTCCTTTATTGTTAAACAACGATATGATGCAATGTAACGACGAGCTCAAAAGATTATGGAATTCTTGCCACATGGACTTCATATTTCATCAAAAACATCTGCGACGGATAACGAAAGAATGCGGTGGGTAACGCTGGACAATGCTTCAAATAAAATTTATTTTATACAATTTTTGGTTTTTCTTTTTTGCTGACAATCAATACTGCAAGACCTTTTGAAATTTAATTACAGACGCATTAGAAGATGATTGCTCTATTTCTTAAGAAAAGAAAATGAATGATAGTAATTGGTATGACAATCGACGACATCTTATCAATCATTACAATCATTGGCGGATTTTATTTGGATTACGCATAATGCTACAAAAAAAGATTGCTCGATTGCTCTTGCTTACGAATCCCCTCATTCTACGCATGCTTTTCTTACGCAAATTAATTTACTGATAGAGTGTTTATTATCACCTATTTCTATTCTTTTCGAACACCGAATATGCATGCGTGCGAATTGACCACGCTAGCCCGCGCACATTTAAGCGTATCAATTACGCCATCGCAAACATTGTTGCCGAATATGTACTTTCATGTTTCCTAATTCACTTACATTAGAGAAAAAGGGAAAGAGAATATCGATTACAAATATGTAAGGGTCGCCTGCTTACTTTTATTTGCTTATACGTAATATAATATACATATAGGCAATGTTTATGAAGAATGTTTATACACTTTTAAGCTGACCTGTAAACATGACCTTCTTTCGCAATATAAGCAATGTGTTTTACTAGGTATTGTATATATCCTATTTTCTTAGGAAAAATATAAAACTGATGAGTTATGCGCCTTTAGAACAGATGCTGCAATTCTTAGATTTTCAAGAACATTTCCGAGGCAAGATTTGAATTTTGATATTATGAAACAATATTATTTATTATTATAATTTATGATAGAATTTCAAGTAGGTGTATGCATAGTTCATTTATTTTATATAACTTAAGAGAGTAAGATAAAATAATATAAAAAAAAGAAACAAAATCTGTTAAAACAAAATTTTAATTATTATAGTAACGATTGTTGTTATTATGATTAATAAACTAAACTAATCTTGCTTAAAATAATTTAAAAAAAAACATGTAAATATATTCGGAAAATTATCTTTCGAATGATAGTTTTTTATGCATGATTTATGCATATTCCTTCCACATGTATAATTAACTTGTTTAGAATAATATAGACAAATATTCCTCAGGTGCTCCGAATTTTTTAAAATTTCCACTCAATTTCCTCTCAATTTGTTCGAGCGGAAATCTGTTTGAGCGGAATGGACCTATGGCCTCGAGACCCTCAAGACCCCAAGATTCTCAAGACCCCCAAGACCTCAAGACCCTCAAGATCCTCAAAACCCCAAGATTTTCAAGACCCTCAAGACCGCCGATTCTCAAGACCCTCAAGACCCTCAAGACCCCGATTCTCAAGATCCTAAAGATCCTCAAGACCCCTGATTTTCAAGACCCTCAAGACCCCCGATCCTCAAGACCCTCAAGATCCCCGATTTTCAAGACCCTAAAGACCCTCAAGACCCCACGATTCTCAAGACCCCACGATTCTCAATACTCTCAAGACCCCCGATTCTCAAGACCCTCAAGACCCCCGATTCTCAAGACCCCGATTCTCAAGACCCTCAAGACCCTCAAGACCCCGATTCTCAAGACCTTCAAGATCCTCAAGACCCCGATTCTCAAGACCCCCGATTCTCAAGACCCTAAAGACCCTCAAAACCCCCGATTCTCAAGACCCGCATGACCCCCGAGTTTCACGACCCTCAAGACCCCCATTTTCAAGATCCTCAAGACCCCGATTCTCAAGACCCTCAAGACCCCGATTTTCAAGACCCTAAAGACCCTCAAAACCCCCGATTCTCAAGACCCACATGACCCCCATTTTCAAGACCCTCAAGACCCCACGATTCTCAAGACCCTCAAGACCCCCGATTCTCAAGACCTTCAAGACCCCAAGATTCTCAAGACCCTCAAGATCCTCAAAACCCCAAGATTTTCAAGACCCTCAAGACCCCCGATTCTCAAGACCCTCAAGACCCCGATTCTCAAGACCCTCAAGACCCCGATTATCAAGACCCTAAAGATCCTCAAGACCCCCGATTCTCAAGACCCTCAAGACCCCGATTCTCAAGACCCTAAAGATCCTCAAGACCCCCGATTCTCAAGACCCTCAAGACCCCACGATTCTCAAGACCCTCAAGACCCCACGATTCTCAAGACTCTCAAGACCCCCGATTCTCAAGACCCTCAAGACCTTGATTCTCAAGACCCTCAAGACCCTGATTCTTAAGACCCTCAAGACCCCGATTCTCAAGACCCTCAAGACTTTCAAGACCCCGATTTTCAAGACCCTCAAGACCCCCGACTCTCAAGACCCTCAAGATCCTCAAGACCCCGATTCTCAAGACCCCCGATTCTCAAGACCCGCATGACCCCTGAGTCTCAAGACCCTCAAGACCCCCATTTTCAAGACCCTCGAGACCCCACGATTCTCAAGATCCTCAAGACCCCCGATTCTCAAGACCTTCAAGACCACACGATTCTCAAGATCCTCAAGACCCCGATTCTCAAGACCCTCAAGACCCCGATTTTCAAGACTCTCAAGACCCCCGATTCTCAAGACCCTCAAGACCCCACGATTCTCAAGACTCCCGATTCTCAAGATCCTCAAGACCCCCGATTCTCAAGACCCTCAAGACGCCACGATTCTCAAGACCCTCAAGACCCCACGATTCTCAAGACCCTCAAGACCCCGATTCTCAAGATTCCGATTCTCAAGACCCTCGATTCTCAAGACCTCAAGACCCTAAAGACCCTCAAGGCCCTCAAGACACCCAAGCCCCTCAAGGCTCTCAAGACCCCCAAGACCGTCAGGACCCTCAAGACCCCAAGACCCTCAAATCCCCCAAGACCCTCTAGGCCCCCAAGACCCCAAAGCCCTCAAGTCCCTCAAGATCCTCAAAGCCCCCAAGACCCCAAGGCCCTCAAGGCCCTCAACATACCCAAGACCCTCAAGAACCGCCGGATCCTTAATACCCGCGGGACCTTCAAGACCCTCAAGACCTTCAAGACACTCAAAGACCTCAAGCCCCTAAAGACCCTCAAGGCCCTCAAGACCCCCAAGACCCCAAGGCCCTCCAGGCCCTCAACAGCCCCAAGACCCTCAAGACCCGCCGGATCCTTAATACCCGCGGGACCCTCAAGACCCTCAAGCTCCTCAAAACCTTCTGGAACCCCAAGACCCTAAAGGCCCTCAAGGCCCTCAAGACCCGCAGAACCCTTAAGACCTGCGGGAACCTTAAGACTCTCAAGATCTTTAAGACCCTCCGAAAGCTCAAGACCCTCAGGCCCTAAATGCCCTCAAGGTCCTCAAGGCCCTCAAGGCCCTGAGTGTCTTTAGGGCCCTGACGGTCTCGGGGGTCTTGGGGGCCTTGAGGGTCTTGGGTGTCTTGAGGGCCTTGAGGGTCTTTACGGTCTTGGGGTTCCAAATGGTCTTGAGGATCTTGACGGTCTTAAGGGTCTTGAGGGTCTTGAAGGCCTTGAGGGCCTTGAGGGTCTTGAGGGTCCCGCGGGTATTAAGGATCCGGCGGGTCTTGAGGGTCTTGGGGGTGTTTAGGGCCTTGAGGGCCTTGGGGTCTTAAGGGCCTTGAGGGTCTATAGAGGCATAAGGGTCTTAGGGTTCCAGAGGGTCTTGAGGGCCTTGAGGGTCTTGAGGGTCCAGCGGGTATTAAGGATCCGGCGGGCCCTGAGGGTCTTTAAGGTCTTGAGGTCTTTGAGAGTCAAAATGAATGAGGGCATAATAGCATTCTTCATTGATTTGGTCAGTCAAGAAATGCAATTCGATACTTTCTCAAGTGCAGTATTGACAACATGCAAAACGACACTTTCTTCTTCAATGCGTTGATCCGTCCATGCGTCAATGCGTTGATACGTCAATGCGTTGATGCCTGAATGCGTTGATTTTTTTCTTAAATTGTCTCAAATTTTTCTCCAAAATTCTCTTAATTATTTCTCTTAAATTCTCTTCAATTCTACCCCTAAATTCCTCCAAATTTTCTGCTAAATTCTCTTAAACTTTTCTCTTAAAATCTCTACAACCACAAAACTACAATAATAAAGTTGCAACTAATAAAGTTGCAACTCAAAGAAAATATCACACTAGGAAGCACAAGCTTCAAGATCTTGATGCTAATCTCATCACAGCCAACAGCATTAGATTTGATGCTGTAGACTGCCTTCAGCACCTCATCAACCGATGATGACCTAAATTGAAACATGTCAGTGTAACGGTAAAGAGATCCACTCATTTCAACAAGGGATCGATTAACAGTCACCCCACTAAATTGAAGGAAGTGCTCATTTAGTACATCAGGATCGATATCGCAGAGCGGTTCCCTAGCTTTAATTCCTAATTCCTGAAGATTTCTCCAGAGAATCTTGGATGGAAGCTGAGTATCTAATTTCTTGCTAAAAAAGAGGCGCTTCTTACCCCGAATTAGAACACTCACCCCATTTCTGCGTGTGCGAAAGGTTTCCCAGTTCACATCATTCGGACGACGCTTCCATACTTTGTAAGCTTTATCCCGTAATCTAATCGCCCTTTTTACATCACTTGTAAACCAAGGCGGCCTAGTAGGACGAACTCTACGGGCAATTAGGGGTACGTGATCATTATATAGCGCGTGTAGCTTGCTATTTAAGCACTCGACCTTATCATTAATATCACAAAAGTTCGAGACATCATTCCAGCAAACCATGGATGCAGCTACACTTAGCTGCTCCACGTTCACCGCAGAGATATCCCTGTAACTAAAAGATCGCCATTCCCGATCACCACCACCCATCCGGATATTGGATACTAACAACATGTGCTTCCCCGTTACTGCAATGACTCACACATCGCTTGATTTAAATCTTTTTCTCTAGAATATTTTTTTCACGAAATGTATCGGAAAGTTTTGCACTTTGCAGGAAGTTTTTAATATCTAAACAAAATATGACGATTGTCATAGCAAAGTCGTTCATAGCAACGACAGCAACAACCCTTAGCCCAGTGAGTTTAATGCGGAGATATGGGCCTCGACGAAATGCAATTATTTACCAGATTTTTCCTTTCTACAGAAACTAAGGACATTAATAAATTCAATCCAAACTCTGTACATAAATTTTCGATGGGCTTTTTAAGTGAATAGATTTACGAACGAAATCTAATCTGGTCGACTTGTGACGCGATGCATTGCTATGGTGTCATATACTGCAATGTACTGCAGTGTACTGTTACATACTGCTGTACACTGTTGTAAACTATTGATCCTTTCCACCTTTTCAAGAATTTTATAGCAATATCTACGGTATAACTTTTCGAGACACTGGGAGGCTGACTGTCGATGTTAATAAATTCAATCCAAACCGTATATAAATTTTCTATCATTTTTTTAAATGAATAGATCATTCTATGAACGAAATCTAAAATATTGACTTGAAATTTTCTTATGCTCGTTTTCGTTCTTTAATTTTGGTTAATGTCACAAATGTCATGTAACTTTTATATCAACTTATATGCTATCGGGCTTACTTACTTACTAGGCATTCATGGTAAAAATAAGAAGAACCATTTGAAGACTTGAAAAGTAAAGGAAAGCCGAAAAAAGACAAAAAAGAAATGGAATAAAATAAAGAAGAGAAAACTTTTCCCTAAAGCAGCATCAAGAAATAAGTACCAATAAAAAGTAAAACACACAAACAAATAAGTGCAACAATAATAACAACAACAACAACAATAATAACAATGACAACAACAAGTTCAGAGAGACGAATAAGAAGACGCGAAACTTGGTACAGTAAGTGCATTATTTCCGGCTTTTATAAAACTTTTTCGATGCTGTTATAGTAAATAAATTTAGGAGTAAAAGGGAAGAAAAAAAGTCGCTCATATATAAAAATATCAATATCTCTGAGTGTGTTTGTGTAGCTAGCTGTAAAAGCAACATTATATGTACAGTAATAATAGTAACAAATATGAGCAAAAAATAAAAAAAAAGGTTATAATAATTTATAAATCTTGTAACAAGTGTTCGAGTGAGTGAAAAGGGAAAATTTCTGAGACGTTTATTTATTAAGTAAATATGAGAAAGAGATGCTGTTGCACCAGGAAGTTGAAAAGAAAATTAAATCTGCACTTTTTTAATTTTTTTTTTCTTTTTTTTTTTTTTTTTGTAAACAAAATTGCTTATATAGTAAGTTTGAAGAGGAAAACGCGCACTTTTCTCCATTCAATGGAAACAGTAAAAGTAAATATAAATAAATTTTTTTTCATTTATGACAAAAATTTGCCGATAGCTTACTTAAATATCAAGTTATACGTTACATAAGCTTGTGCTCCCCACCTGAGCATCCTGACTTCTCCTTCTCGCAAACTAACCTTTTATTACAGACATATAAACTATTAGATGAGCTTGTAGTAGTGGTGTAGTTTATGTATAAGTAAACATACATTCGGAACCTTTTTTATTTCTCTATTTTTGATGCAATACAAGCTAAAGCGAAACTTTTGATGTTTTCAAAAGTCTGTCAAGTTTTTATTTTAAGTGCGCCATAGAGAACGAAAAAGCAAAAGTTTTTATACATGAGAAAAAAAAAAAAAAAAAATAAAACCAGTTATAATACGTTGTTGCCATTATGATTACTGCTGTTTTTCTACAGCCTGCTTATATGAAATGTTTTCTCCGAATTTTCCCATAATATGGCCATTGGGATTTATAAGTCTAATCTTCTAATGTGGTGGTTAACGGTAGCGAGAGGAAGAAAAAAAAAACAGAAATAAAAAAAAATGTTTGTATTTGCGGCAGCTAGACAGTATGTGTGGCCACTTTAAGCCTTGTGTTCATTTCACTTTTCTTCATTTTGTTATATTTTTTTTTCCGCAGAAAATCTCGTAAAGAGAACTTGTTCGCATAGGGAAAAGTTTCCTATGCTGAAATAAAGTTTCGCATCATCGTTTCAAATACTTTAGTTTATTTACATGTATATGGAAAAAAGGTTTCAATAAAATCCAGCCATAACACACACTTCTAAGCTCATCACCAAACAGAGCTATTTATGATATTGACAAACACCCTATGAAGATAGATATACATCCTTGGTCAGCTTGAGACTAGATTCTTACTTAGACTTGGGAACTCGTTTCTATATTCGTTTACCTGTTGTGTCCATTCTTTTCTATTTTATACTTCACTAGGTTTGTAAGGGTTGAGATAGTAAAATTCTTTTGCTCTTTTTAGTTTATTTTTTTAAAGTCCCCAGAACTTTTTGTCCAGCACGGACTTATGTGCTGAAAAATCGTGCTTAATATCGTAAAGGCAAAAAAGAAGTCGTGGTATTAATTTCTTGCCGGATTCTCAGTAACAATTTGCTGATCGAAATTCGATCAATTAAATTTTCTATCGACAGTTCATACAGCTTCTAAACATCGACTGTCTTCATGTAGGCAAACATTTGCAAACGGTTTAAAACTGTTTCATGATCGATAGTTGATTCTTTAGTAACATAACAGCTGCATATGTGTTGGTATTTTTAAGAGTTAATGGCGTTTTCCATATCGAAATTTTGGGAAAGAAATTAAGCACCCCCCATCCATTTGCAAGCTTTTACGTTCGAGAGACTATCTTTGCGGTAAACTAAAAATGTTTTCCTGCATTTGCCCAGAAACATATGGTGAATTCCTTTTTCATTTATTTCGTTAATTTTCGCTATGATTTAGTCTTTGACACGATCGACGAAATACAAAATTATCTTCAAATAGTACACTAAGAGGTCAGCTTTCAAACGCTTGTCAATATGATGTAATTTTTTTTTTCTTTAATGACCGGTTTCTCGGAGAATGTTTTCTATATACATATACTCTCGGATCGCAATCTGGAATATGTGTAAGCGATCGATAAGTGATGTGTTTTTACTGCTCAAGTATTCACTACACCTGCGGCTGCAAGTTGTCGTAAACAAACTACGATCTACAGTATTGAAACGAATTGAAGCTGGATATGTTGACTTGATAGTTGCACGTCTTATCTGCCCAACATATGACAAAATAGGCCGTCTACTAAGAAGAATCTCAATATTTTTTCGCATACCCAATATATGATATCATATATGATATATGAGGCCTAAGAGCTGATTAGCCATGAATATTATAAAATGAGAAAAGCGCTTATAAAGCTAGAATCTCAACTTCGGAAAACGTTCCTTTAAGTTTAAGGAACAAATCTTATGATGTTAAATCGTTTTATATCCATTGATTATTTTAAGGGCAGAGCCAGCCGCCAACAATTCGTATAATGCTCAAGTTTCTTAAAAGGATTTTACGAGAAATGCTAATCGAAAAATCTAAATACAATTTTCGATTTCTAAAAAGTTAGATGTTACAGACAAAACTTTTGAAAAAAATATCTACCGCTCTACGGATGAACGCCTATAAGCAATATTCAAATGGTGTAATAATTTAAAAGAATTTGACTTAACAATTTCGAACAAATTTAAAAAAAAATTTGAAATAGATTTTAATAACATAAGAAGCAATTTTGTGAACCAAACTAGATCTTTGATTGTCCATTAAAACCATATAATTTCAGACGATATTTTCTTTTTTCCATTTTTAGGACAAAGAAGGATCCACTGAAAGATTAATCGACTGAAAGATAAGGTTCACCACATTACGACGGGACAGATTTTCATGTTGATCAGCAATACAAGCATATTAGTGCGATAAGGAAGTACTGTATGGTTACTTGCAGTGCATTCGTCAGAAAATAAATCGTTTCAAAATCAGATTAGGTCATTTATTAAACTCCTTAAATTAGTTTTTGTATATTACCTGTAGTATAATTTGTCCCCAAAACATTTCATAAAATCTGTTGACATTTTTAAAAGAATTTTCTTTATTTTTGCAGTTGTTTTCTGAATGTCATTTAATAATTAACAATTTTTATTTTAAATTTTCAAAAGCTTTTAGCAGATTGCTGTGAGGGTCTAGTAACTAACTCCGTTTCACATTGAAAAGTTTCTATTTACTCAATTAAATGGGAAAAAGAAATTCCAACAGTACTTGCGCTTTGTTGTCATAAATTTCATTTTCCTTTAAAAGCATTACACAAACGGAAAGGAAAGCAAGACGAAACCGGAATTCTATGCGCAAAGTTATTGTAAACTCATGAAGGCGCACAATTTTAATTACGCGCCAGAGAAAGTGCCTTTACATTCATTCATTCATTCATTCATTCGTTCGTTCATATACACTCACACAGTTATGCTGCAATTTTAATGTTGTTATGATTCTTGCCATTGAAATTTGTTTATTGACTTTTGTTACAAAATGCCTAAGATAACAGAATGTGTCTGGCAGGTATACAAAAACAATTCTATCAAAAAGTGCATACAGAATGAATACATATGAGTGATTACGATGACACCTAGATTTATAGAAAAAGTTCATATAATACTTGAATACTATTGATGTTATGTTTGAAGAGTACGTAAATATTCCTATTAGCAAGTTTGTACAGCATTTTGAAGAGGAAAATAAAAGGCAAAAAAGAAAGAGTTTTCATTCAGCTTAGGTGCAAGCTCTATTTCCAATGCACTTGAATGCGTGGACATTTACAGCTTCGCAATTTGGCTATCTGACTTGCTATGACATCGGCATTAATAACAAGTAACATAAGGGCACATAACTTAGAAATATGTAATACTTCGTCCAATAAGTTCGTGGGATAACTAATTTTTTTGTCATTTTGCCATTGTTGTGGTCGAATTGTGAAGCAATGCATTGCCATGATGTCATATACTACCATGTACTGCAGTGTACTGTTACATACTGCTATATACATGTTGTAAACTATTGATCCATTCTTCCTTTTCAAAAAATTCAATGGCTTTTATATCAATACCAACGCTATAACTTTCCCAGGCGCAGGGAGGCTGACTATCGTTTTAACTTTGGAACGTAGCGATGCACCCATTTTTTATTCATTATGACATGTTTTATGAAAAAATACCTTCTTTCAATAGCTCCAAACAAAGCTCTAAATCATCAACGCGTGGTTTTTTTTTTTTTTTGATCAAAGGCGTTACCGACTTCGAACAGAGCTTCTTCATGCTGAATACTAATTACGAAGTCTTCTGATATCATTCAGATGTCAGCTATCTCATGCAACTTCATTTTTCGGTCTTTGAAAACGATTTTGTGCAATTTTCTTATATGTTTTCTGGAACAACTCTCGAATTTAAGTGACCAGAGCGGTCAGCAATATTCATGTCCATCAGATCTCCTTTAAAGTCTACCAACCAGTGAAAAATTGTTGTTTTCAACGGAGAACAGCTGCCATAACACTTCTCTTACCGCCTTAAATGATATTTTTCCAATTAAAAGGCAATTCTTTATCAACACATGAAATTCAGATTTTTCAATTGTTTTGAAAGTTCCAAAGGGATCACCGTTAAAAATTCATTTCTCCTGAAGGTTGGTATTATGTGAAAATCATATGGATTCGTTAATAGTGGCGATATCCATATGTCGTCCCACTAACTTGTTGAATGATGTTTTATAATTTCTTAGTAGAGCACATAGGTAGAGTATCGGCGGAAGATCTTCTACCGGCTTGTTTCTAAACGCTTGACGAATACAGTACAATACAATGAGCAAACTAACTTTAAGGAAAACCGTTGGAAAACTTTGGTCACTTATAAGCTGGAAAGAGTTTCTGACAAATTTCATTTCGCAAATAGTTTGCAAAAGAGAGGCAGAAGAGGCGAACATAGCTCGCATCGTTGGACTCCGATTCTGTTTAATAATCCATTCATACTTTAATCTGTTTCTGTTCCTTCATGAAGATTTATTAATCTAATATACTTCCCGTGTACCTCGGATAGCATTGACTTTCGAGCTTGCGCGAGTTACGAATATGCGAGGATTAATTTTTATTAATTTTCCAAAATATCTATCTGCTGCAGTTTGGCAGCTCTAGCCAGTGGTTTAATGTTAATAATAAGTGAGCCCGACTAATGGCGAGTATGCATTATAAATATAATTTATTGTTAGCCTTTTACGTATGAGCATCTCTGTGTAGTTTGCACACCACATACATATTCTCCTCATAAATTGCTATACTATGTACATGTATATATATATATATATATATATATATAAATGATGATGATGATGATTACTTCGTTCCGTTACCCTTTGTACTTAATGCATAGCGAAGCAGTGTATGGCGGGCGAACAAAGAGACAGAAAATTACATATCAACAGAGAGCCGAGCATTTAGTATTATTTTTCTGTGTACCCTCTCTACATTTCTTTAACGTGCTTTTCCCCTCTCTGGCAAGCAAATATGAAAGAATTATAAATCATGGCTTAATTTTCCTGTTTCCGCTGCGCTATTTTTAATGCTTTAAATGAATTTTTATATTCATTTCATACATTTTGTGAACAGTCTAAAATGTTGGGATGGTATGCAATACAAGAAGACAGAAGTAGTGAGAAATTGCTTCACTTGATTTGCCCTTTCGCTCGCTCATTCGCTTTGGTAGCTGTTGTTTGCCCTTTTACTTTTAAAATGTCTCGACTTCATTACAGTTACTGTAGCCATATGGTAGTTAGGATAGCATAGCATAGCATAGCATAGCATAGCAGAGTACATGTACATCTGTCGTTGAGGTGCGTCATTTTCACAATGTTACTTAATGTTGCTGTCCCGACTTTGCATTTGCATTTATGTAACGCTATGTATATACTATGCTTGTACATGCTTTACTATATCTATTTAATGCAATTATGTGTAAACCACGCGTAATTTTGGTGCAATCCTTCATAACGGCATTTGTCTGGCTACGAGGAGCACAATACGTTCATATTCCATTCACAGACTCGAAGCTGTAGTTGGTTGCTGATGACGTCTCCTTCTCATAGGCAGTAAAGTATTTGTTGTTAAAATTTTGCTTATGGTAAAGTTCACCTAACGAAATGTATGAAAAAGAAAAAAAATGAAATGAAAACGAAAAGCAAGGGACAAGTCACATAAAGTGTCACAGAGGTTGTCATACAGAACGCCAAGCGTGAAAGAGAAATTAAGTCTGCAAAAATGACAAATGACATTCAACTCATTTTTTTGTTCTTTTGGGTGTTGGTAAACAAGCATGCAACAACAGCAGTAGCAGGAAAAATATTATATCAACGAGACGAACGGTATCCTTATTTGGATGAAATGAAAACCACATAAGGAAAATGCATAAAATTAATTTCAAAACAAAAATTTTTTTACTTATATTTTTACATCGATAATGGTATCTATTTGATCCTAGCCTTCTAGGGCAGTTTTCCTTTTTTTTTTCTTCTCTTTTCAGAAAGTTAATTCATCTCGTTTGCTTTGTAAATCCTCGCTAAACCTTCCTTCGTCTGTCTTCTTGCTTCCTTCTCAATTGCAGTAGTTGCATCCAGAAATTCGTAGCGGGCATTCCTTTAAATATATATTCTTGATTAGTACAACTTGCTAAGTTCATTTGTGTTCGCTAATCGTCAATTGCAGCAACTCACTCCAAAACAAGAATTTAGTTAAAATGCTGAAATTTAATTTTTGGTCCCAAAACTGTTTGGATTCCCACCCTTATCGGAATTGTGCGAGCAGGCGAGATCGCTCAGCGCCCTATGTATCAGTCTCATATACCTAATCCGACCTCAATTCCTGACGCAATGCAGTCATCGTGTAGCTCCGTTAGCAAAACTTTTAATCTGAACGATTGGAATTACACTACAGTGTTTATGCGGTCAATCAACTCTTCTATCTATGGGCTACAGATTACAATAATCTTCCCTCTCGAGCTGAGTGCGTTTTCTTAGCCCGCCTTAATGTATATAACAGTAAATTCAATACCAGGTTTTACTATGAATGCAATGAACCTGCGGAGATGTTCTTTTTGTAATAAATTCCTTTTTTTTGCTTACATTCTATCCGAAAGCCCCCTTTAGAAAATTAATGAACCTCTCTTCCAACACATGGGATCCTTGATAACTATATTACACTTAATTTTACCACTTCTGTTCATCTAATTTATACAATTTGCATACTTGCTAATTGTTCATTAGGATAATTATTTCTACCTTTGTACATTTTTCTAATTATTGTATCAACTGGCGCTAATCTAACTACCCCATCTTAAGAATGTTTTGTACTCGGAAAGTTATGGACGCAGTTCAACTATGTCCATCATGGTTGCAGCCCAATTACTTCTTGATACAGGCATAAAACATAGGGAACAATTAGTTAGTACAATTGAGAAGCGAAGTCCCCTTTGTAAAAAAAGCACTCCCTCCGATGCTTTCTTATGTAATCTATTAAGATGTCCGTCGTCGGGCACTTCGTAGGCGTTAATTCATTGACTTAGCGTTTATAACGGGGACGAGAACTTCGGCACAAAGTCGTTCTCCCTTCTGGTAATTTCTCCCGCCATCATCAATGGACAAAAACATTAACAGAATATTTTTTTTAAAGAGGGCTTTTAAGTGACAACGAATGTGATGTAATTATTTACGTGAAGTCTAATATGCACCATATAACTTAGTATCTTAAAGTTTCGTTGGTTTCATTCAATACTTTTCCATATTTTCAGCTTCACCGATATTTGCTTTCAAGGGAACATAGCTGAAGTTTCCCAGTTGAAACTTCGTGCATTCTGTGGGTAAGCGTAATTATAGCTAATCATGATAACGAGTGCGGTAATTTGATTAAGAAAATTGTAAAGAATCTGGCATTAATTTTCAAGCAAATGCTGCTAATGAATTACACTTGAACTCGAATGAATGGCAATACAATGGAAGACGTGAGATTTTTGAATAGGCGAACATAGTTTGTTGGAAAATTTAGAAAATTGCAAATATCCTTTATATTTCGAGCTTTTCCAAATATAATCATGCGTTTTCGTCCAAGCGAATTCATTTTTGTGCAAAAATATGTTAAAGCAATCCATCAGAATGACAAACGGATAGACGAGCTTAGATCGAATCAAAAAATGATTCCGGAGCGATTCTTTTATATGTTACATACTGGGGCACTAACCTAATACACCTTATACTATAAGCAATGCAAAGTACAATAAGTGAATAGAATAATACGTTCCTAATCATAAGTGCTTGCGGCCTAAATTTAACGATAACTTGACGTTTCGTCTTTGAGAAATATATTGTGTTCACAAACAATAGGTCTTGTTGTTCCAATAAGTTTTCTCTCTCATATGCAACATAATTTCGCAAAATCATTCTCGGAGATGAGGTTAGGTTTTGAATCTATGTTTTTTGATAAAAAGAAGTGGAAATATTTTAAAATTTGAATGACTACCGGCTCGATCTAGCACGAAATTCGGTCAAGAATTAAACGAATTATTGCTTAACGAGCAGTCAAATCAACTACTGCCTAAATCTTGCCTAAAATCTTGCCTAAAAATTGCTACGTAAACCTAGCGAGGACTCTAATTAATTGGTTTTTAAGCCTAGCGTAGACAACTTTATCTCGATTCATCAAAGAGAATTCTGGAATCAAATTTTAGAATTATGAGTTATGTGGCGTTACATGTCTACGACCAGTTTGCCTCTTACTTTTGGAATTGTGCATGTCACCTCAATATAGCCGTTAACAAAGTCCGGTGGCGAACACTCTTTATGAGAAACTTTATATCATTTTGTTTACAATGAAGTTTATTTGGTCGCATTTAATGCCACTTCCCCGTACATTATACTGCAGCAGGGTAAATGAAAACATTTAATCTTTATGAAAAAAAAAAAATGCAAAAATTGTAGAAATTTATTTAAAAATATATTTCCTTCTACTCTTCTATTCCCAGCACGCATGTCGATTTTGCTGCAAGTCATAAAATTTTTTAATTTAATTTTTCAATTTCCTTTCTTTGAATGCATACAATTTTTATACTATTGTTGAGTCAATTGTTCGATCATTCGCATGGTTCGAATTCAAATGAGTGCCCGTGTGGATTATTAAACTAAAATGTGAATATTTTTGAGTAGATTGCAATATAAATCTATGTAGCGTCATAGTTGTTGTTGTTGTTATTATTGTTGCTATTGCTGGTATTTTCTGTTCAAATTGTGACTGCAATTGCCATTGTCTGCTTGATATTCTTGTAGACGAAGTAGCTTAGGTGTGTATTAAGTGTAAAAGTGCATTTTCCAAATGTAACATTGATATTGTCAATCCGGCTTTGTCCGTCGGTTTGCCCATTTCATGTTAATGTCTTTCAATTCAATATCTATGTATGTATATGAATACGTTTATCATATGAACCTCGTTTATAATTGTTATTACTATAGAATCCTCTATGCTATCTCTACGTTTATCTAACAATTTGTGTTTGTATGCATGCGTTCGAATGTACGTGTGTGGATCGTTCTGTCTATCAATTGGCCAAATTTCAATTTTAAACTTTACGTTACAGACATTTCCTAAATTGCAATTGTTATGATAAAAAACTTTCGAAAAACTAGGAATGGAAAAAGATAGAGAAAAAGAGAAAGAGGAAGAGGAAGAGAGAAAGTGAAAAATACAATTTTTTTTTTGCAATTCTTTCTCTAGTTTTCTAAATATTATGATAGTATATGGTTGCATAAGCAAATGTGCCCAAATGGTGACTATGTGATGTGATGGTCTCAAATATGAACTCAGCTGCTGTTCTTGTTGTTCCAGACACAGTGTCATGGGCTATTGCAATAATGGCATTGACTCTGAATTAAATTTTGAAAAATTTTGCAACAACAAATTTAAAGTTGAAAAACTTCAAACATAAAAAAAGGATTAGGCGCAACGTTTGCTGACTTATTGAATATTTTAGTTCACGCCAATAAAGAAAAAAAAACTCCTGCATAGGAAAACATATTCAAAAATTCTTTACCCTTTGGTGCGAAACTTTGACACTCACAATTTCATAGTGACAAATAAAATATATACGACATTTATACTCTCCTCTCACTTCCACTTATGGCATAAGTACAATTAGGTTCGTGAATTTTGACTCAAAAACGATTGCTCTTGAAAATGGATTTGATTGGACTATTGTTACGACCCATCGCCATATAACACTCAATTTGAAAAAGAGTTTTTATGTGAAAAAAAAATGCAAATTTCTAATATTTTTTAACACAGAAATCGGTGATCGACTAATACTTTAGTATATGAAATAAACGAGAAAATTGGACCCAATGGGGCCTATTTTCGGACCAACCAACTCTCTTGTAACCGTCCCTATGAATAGTAAGCCTCTATATGGTAAAAAGAGAGGTAAGCACTTAATATTTAATGCTTATATAGTTACTTAAGTGCTCCAACTCGATTCTTTTCAATTAGGTCCAATTCGATTCAATCAGTACTGATAACATTCGATTCGTTACAATTCATTTCAATATCTATCGGCTGTAATCAATTATACTCGAATCAATATTAGTCAGTTGAAGCGACTCTTATCGAAGCTAATCACATTTCTTTCAGAATTTCGTTTAGATTGAATTCTTAAGGTTTCGATCACAGATTCTAATTTATATAAAGTCTTCGGAGTATGTTAAGTTTAGGGCGTACTAGTGTTATGTTAAGTTGGAATATTAAGTAACGATTTAGAAGAAATAATGACAAAGGAATATTACCAGATATGCTAGTAACGCATAACAGACGCTTACGTTTACATAGGAAGTTAGTTTTATTCTTACAAATATATTCTTTCTTGTTATAAATATTATTATAAATAAATTTGTTATAAGATATTATTATTATTATTATTATTATTATTATTATTATTATTATTATTATTATTATTATGCTCTAGACTAATGAAATTAGTTCTTAGACTAGAGAAGCTTAGGCCATGGATTCGTTCATTTTATGAAAAAGCTCTACCACAATAAGATTTGAACCCACGTTTACTGACTTGCTAGAGGCGCTTCTTAACAGTTCAGTCACAGTTGCGGCTTGTTATAAGATAAATTTATTATAAATTTTCAAAATTTATTATAAGTTCAAATTATAGAAAATTGCTGGGTATCAGAAGATTCGATCTAAGTCGAATATTATTTAAATTTCTCTTTGAATTTTAATTAACAACAATTTCAACTACAATTTTATAGGAAATATTTTTTTTTTTTTTTAGTTTTTGTGCGTGTTTTTATGAAAATTTGTCTACGAAGTCCTAAATATGTTCATATTGCTTTCTCTTAACTCTTGCCGTAAGTCATCATGACGAGAACTAGTATTTAGTTGTGTTTCGAATATTATCTGTCTGTGGATGTTATTGTCATTGTGTCAGTTTTTAGTTTTCTCAGTATTTTAAACAATAAAACTCGAAAAATATGGAGAAAAGTTTCTTTTTTTTTTTGTTTTTTTTTTTGTTTCAACTACAACTACTACTACTACTACTAATACTAATACTACTACCACGACTAGTACGGCTACTCCCTCTTAATCAAGCCATAAAATGTGTAGAGATGTATATGTGCACAGTGTATGTGGATTCATTCATCGACCGCAAAATGCTTGCATAAATAAATTTTATAATAAATGCAGTATTTGTCTGCTTGGTTTGTTGTTCGTTCGCTTGTATGCAATTTCTTGCTGCATTGTCACAAGACTGTGTTGCATTTAATTAAAATTTATTTATTCTAGGATTTTCTTTAACACACACAAAGCAAAAGAAAAAAATAAAAAAAAAAAATAAAAAAAGTACAAAAAGAAAACAAATAAAAAAAGTAAAAAAAAAAAAAAAACAAAAGTTTGAGTCTTTTTCTGCTTCCGTTTCTTCCTTGGAAAAATGAAAAATTTTCAAAAAGTAATCACACACACACACACACACAATCATACGTATACGCAAAAGGCTGAGTTTTTCATTCATGAGATGGTAGTGCGAGTAAATGTGTGAAAATAAATTTTAACTCTAACTTCTTTTCCATGCACATACACATACATATCTATGAGTACATGTGAGAGGAATTTTACTTACAAAGCTGGTGCTATTTGGTAAATGTACATGTAAACGTTATTTACATATATATATATATATATATATATATACACTTATACTTATAAACATAGTTTCAACACACATCACCTGTCATGTTAAGCTGTGAGAGAGGCAGAAAAACGTTTAATTCTGGCATAGCATATGAGGCGGGCATAACAATTTACTAAAAGACATTGTTTTAGTTAAATGTCTGTATATCTGTATTGGTGATTGTATATGGGAGAGAGTTCGTGATTCAAAGCAATTTCATTGTATTTTGCATACATAATGCAAATTAAGCCGATTCTGTGTAACATTTCAGTTCACTTTTTTTTTTAATAAAAAAAAATTTGATACGAGGGCAGTATGATATTTGCATAAACATATATATTGTATCGTACGAAATACTGAAGGATGGGCTTCAAACTGTTCAGAATGGAATGAATAATTAATTTAAAAAATGATGATTTTTTGAATCAATTTCAAAGAGACTTCAAGCAAGCATCAGTGCACAGATGAATTTATTACGCCCGGTAATTATCAGACCACTAGCACTGTCAATGGATTTTCTTATTGCGCTCAGTCATCGAATGAATTTAAAGATGATGCTGCGAAGTTGCTTGTTGTCGATAAAGGAAAATATTAAAACTCAAACCTTTTTCCAGTTTCAATTCTAATAGCATTGAAAAATGATTTATGTAACAGTTTTGCATTTCTGCCTGTGATTCCGGAAACAAAAACTACTCGGCCAATCTAGGACAAAAAAAAAAACGGGATATGGCGGAAGCACTACGTTTTCTTTTCGAAAGGAGTGGCAAATCGCGGGAGAGGCTAAAGAAGTATAAATTCGGCTCTGCAGGTAACTCTATTCTATGTTTATTAGAAGTTTTCGAAGAAGTCAAGAAAATTGCTTTGAAATGCTTAGTTTTGATTCCTGGCAGCAACGTGAGCTCTCAGATAGATTAGTAGGGCTTGATTGAGATTTCACGGGCCATTGAATTCCATCTCTTAGCCTGATCTTATTATTTTTTCATAATCACTTTGTGTAAACGCGTGGAGAACGTGGAGTCGTTTCATGTGGCATTCGAGGTTTTACCAAAGGCGATGCTATCTATAGGCGCCTATACGCTTAGCGTTTCAATTCCTAAACAAAACTCTAGTTATTCGTTGTGTGATCAAATCTCTGTCATACCTCTTACGGAATCCTCTGAGTTTTTTTAATATTCTGAATATAATTGTCTCGTAATTATCCCGACTACGAATAAATCTGTTTCCTTTAACAAAAACTAATTATATCAAGAGACCTCTAGTACTGGCGCCTGCGTATAATTGCCTAATTGAATGGTGTCCGATGAAATACGTGATAAGCCAAAGTCGAAGGACTTGCAGTAAAGGATCATGTTCTATGACTAAACTATCAAAATGACGTAATAAAAACGATCCGTTTGGTTACTTTTGTGCAAGATGCGATCTGTCTAACAATTCAAATTTTTATGATTCCGCTTTCTTAGGTAAAATAATGACTTTTAATAATTCATTACGGAAAGTAGTTATCGCAAGCTTTAGGTAGTGACACACACAAGTCGATAGCTATAGAGATAGATAGAGACCATTGCTACCTGAGCAATTCACGCGATATCCGTTACGTGTCTTTGGAACTTAGGAACAGAAGAACACATGATGATGATGATGGTTTTAAAAATCTACTCAAATTTTAAAAGAAAACCTAATACATGTTTATCAAAATAACCCTCGTATTTTCAAAAAAAAAAAAAAAAAAAAATTTGTTTTGCGAGTATTTAGCAAAAATTTCTGTGACTCTGTTCAAGATAGATTTTGTTTTTTTGTTCTTTCGTTTTGCATGTTTTTGGTACAAAGAAGAAGGGGTGTTTGTTATTGATGTAGGCGTGTGTGTATAGCTTTGTTGCATATTGCATGCAAGCATGTTCCATCATGACACATTGCTGACGTTTATTAACACATAAATTTTGATGAGCAGGTGTAGGTGATATATGTTGATCATCTTTAACGATGACTATGACTACGAAGAATGCGCAATGGCGGCAATGATGTTGATGATGACAAAAAGCATGAGCGATGATAATTTTCAGTCAGACAAACAATTCTTGTGTCTATGATTTACAAGATGTCTTATTAAAATTTTATTATTATAATGTTCTCTCTGTTGTTTTCGTCTGCCTGCGGGAAACACACAAAACTATATACACACACACATATATATATATATATGTATATGTATACGTTTACATTAAAACACAAAGTACTTAGGCTTCTTTATTATTTTGATATAAGCTGCTTAGAATTATATGTTTAAAAACGTTGTGTGTTCCAACTATTTTTTCCTTTTTTTTTGTTGCCACTCAACTGAACTCAGGCAAGCAATCAAATAACCACCTATCCGGGCTAACGAGTTGGAATTGCAATGAAAATGTGTTCATTTAAATGAAATTATTTTCAATTTTAATCCTTTATGGAATGTTACTTAAATTTTCGGTATTCCCTGTGGCTTTCAACTTAAACGTATGGAAATTGTAAATTTTTCTGAATTATTTTTTTTGCATTCATTTACATTCGTGCTTGCTGGTTAGTGTTGTGTGTACGTTAAGATCTCTGTTATTACGTTTATGAACTCATACGTGCTTTTACTTCAATTCTAGTATGAACGGTAACCGGTAGAGTTTAAAAGCAAAGGTTGTTTTTTTCTTTCATTTCTTCTTCTTCTCTTTGCCTGTTGTTGTAAATGCAAGAGTTTGTTAATAAGAGTAGATGTACGTATACATGGGAATATGGTATTGCGTCAGTAACTGGTAAGCTCCGTTAACGTATACGTACACTTATATAACAATAGCTATAAGTATATTGGGAAGTGTAGAGTATGCGGCGGGTAAAGCAAATTAAACGAATTATTATTGTAATCATAACAATTTCCGGTGCAACCAATTACCAGAGATTTTACTTCTTTTGCACCTGAGAACTCCATACTGGTATGTACAAAAAAAAAAAAAAAAAAAAAAAAAAAAAAAAAAAAAAAGAATAAAAAAAAACCTGTAAACTCGCACATATTTATATATATAACGCTTTGTGTCTGCCCGGGGCCATATAAACCTACATAAAAATCAAGCGCAGAGAGCTCGCGTAGATCTTTGCACACGTGTGCATGGATTTGACTGTGGCCTTGTGTGTGCGGGCGTGTGTGTGTGTGTGTGTGTGCGTCAGTTTCGAAATTTCACATTATTATTATACCCATTTTATAATATTTGTTTTATTTTTCTCAGCTTTTTTTTTCTTTTTCTTTTTTATCTTTTATTATTTCATTTACTGTGCCCTTATTCGGGTTCATATGGATGCTGGGTCGGTTAATATTTTTTTTTTTTTGTTTTCTCTTTTGTTTGTTTTACCGAAAGGTAACATAAGTGTAGGTATGTATGCGTGAGTGTGTGTTCTTCTATTTTCGATTTTCGATTTTTTTTTTTACATGTTTTTTTCTTTTGTTTTTTTTTTTTTTTTATTAACTTTTTTGTTCGGATTTACAATGTGGAAAAAGTTTTCTTTTTACTCAAAAAAGTTTTCACAGCTTAAAAAATACGTAAGTTTATGAGCTTTACGCTACAACAGTAAGTGCTTCAATATGAGAATGTGTGTGAGTGTTTCGTTCACAATTGCTCGTGCAATATTCCATTGTATGAAACATTCATTTGTAACGAAGGTTTCAAAATCCAGGTATATTCGCGATGTGTGCGAGGGGGGAGCAAGTAGTCAGTTTCATCAGTGTATACGTGACTTTGTACATTTGTAAGAGTATTGTAGAACATACACATAAGCTATGATTTCAAATTATAGGAATCTTTTGTTAAATTTACCAGAAAAAATCGTTGGTAATAATTTTCGTTTTGTGATTGTTTTTAATTTGTCGTTAGTCGAAATTAATCGGTTGTCGCTTACAATAAATCTGTGAAGAAAAAAAAAAAAAAATTTAATAAAAGATTAATTGGTGATAAGATGTCGAAAAATAATGCACTTTTTGGAAATTAAAATTAGTGACTTCAACAAAGTTTCTCGTTAACTTATATTCTGGAAGAAGTACGGCACAGGGCCTCTTAAGCAAGAAAATCTCGATATCGAACGTCATTAAAAAACTTCTTAGCCTAATATTTATAGAGCATTAATTTAATATTTAACACATCGATCAATACGGGACTGAGGCGCAGATGTCATCTAGAAAGTCTCTCAATCCTCAAAACACCTCTAAATTCCATATCATTCCGATTAGGTTTTTTTATACGTTACAATGGGCTTTGGGAACTTTCAAAACAATGGAAAAATCCGAATGCGGCGTGTTGGTTATATGTGGTCTTGTAATGAAAACTTTTCCCCGTGAAAAACAGGTCGCTTGTTTACTGATTTTAAAAGATATCGTGCGATATTGTTGTAGGCAATAGACAACTAGAAGAGGAGGCAATAATAGAATACAACAAAAAAGATCCTCCAAATCATTATTGATGACCAGAAAGTGAAGTTACAAGATTTACTTGGAATTCTAAAGATATCAAAAGGCGATGTACTCACTATTTTTTTTTCAAAAGCTTGCACATGAGAAGGCAGTTGTTCAAAAAGGGGGTCCCACGTTTACTGACAGTGAGCCAAAACGATCGTGTCTTTTCTACCATATCCGTTAGATCTGGCCCACAGCAGCTATTATGGGTTTGCAAATCTCAAAAGCATAGAAATTTGCATCAGATCCTGATATCACTACCGAAATTGAAATATATTTCGAATGTCTTTATAAACCGTTTTATGGAAAGGCATAGAAATGTTAGAGAAACTTTAGACTGATTCTATCGCTCTTGAAGAACGCTATTTTGATGAATAAGTTTGAAGCTTCGGATGTGTTTTCGAAATGTGCTTTTTCCTAAGAAGTTTAAGAGACTAGTTTCGTATTATGCGTTCACGTGGAATATGAAAATCATCAATTTTGTGTTAGTAGTTCAGGTTCCGAAATTTTTGAACGGTGCTAAAGATAATGAGAACATAAGATAGCGCACTAACTAGTTTCATATTTGAAAGGGAAAGGGAACATATCTGAGGGACTGATATGAATGATTGAAATGGAGCTAAAGTAGCAGCTCATGTTTTAAGTAACGCTTCTTATCTGCTTCTTATTGTTTCGTATGGAATTGTAATCTCTTCTTTTGTTTTACTAATAAACGAACGTAACATAAATAAGCATATTACACATCATTCAATAAGTTCGTAGGATCACTACTTTTTTTGCTTACTTTCTTTTTTGTTATATACTTCATACAGGAATATAAGGATAAGAAAAATTATCTGTTTTTTTTAATCCTTTCAGTTTCTCGTATATTATGGGCGTGTTTTGTTTTATAATTTCAAAAAGTATATCACGAGTTTATGGAACTTTTACTCATACTTTCGCTATACTTTTAAGACAACTGTCAATTAATTTAATCTGTTATGATCCAAAAAACTCCCTTATGAATAAAACAATTCAATACTTTTTGGACGACCTAATATATCTAATAGCATGACGTTAAAAAAACAAAAAATTCGAAGAAATTTAGTTTCAAATTTTCTTCTCATTCCTTTACGAGATAACTGGCAATCAAGTCATTAAAACGTATTATCAGATGCGAGAGGATATAGAAACAGAAAGAAAAACAATTAAAAGCGTATAACAATTTTAAGGAAGAGACAAGAAAAGAATTAAGTTATGAGACAATAGTTGACAACACAGTCTGTAATGACAATTAACTTAGAGTACACAACAAATATAGTGATAACAATAACGCGTTAACAGTAAGAACTTGCTATTGTGTTCGTATGACAAAAGGATTTCCACTAGATAATGTTTTCGTTTAAATGAGTTTTTGTGGCTTAACTACTACCGAGTCTGATCAAATCACAAGCACTACATTAACAATAAATATTGATATGTACAACTGTATTGAAGCCAAGAAAAGAATAATGTCAATGACCTTAAAGAATTAGATGGAAAATATTTGCAGATTTGTTTTATGATCCCCTTGTAGAAAGAAAGTTTACAACGGATCTAAACATTTCAAGGCATCTTTCAAAAAATATTCAGTTGTTCACTATTTGATAATCTTCCAAATCTAAGGAAGTAGATCAACTCTAACGATATCTGACAACTCATAGTGCAACTGATAAAAACCTACGGAAATCCAACGCACGCAGATGCATCTCTTACGAAGACCATATTAACATTTTATAGCCTAATGAATTGTGTACTTATACTATAGATTGTACTGGAACGAAATCCAAATTTAATTTTATTAATTTAATCAAAAGGTTTAGATTTAATCTTTAAGCTTTCGAAATAATTCACGAAATTGTTCCAATGGTTTCAAATGCTCTGCACAAGAACAGCTACGGAAACTTCGCTTACGGTTTCATGTCTTCAGAAAGGTTTTTGTTGAAATGAATAGAATATATATAGAATTCTAGCGATTAGAAATCTTCCGCACTAATGATTATAAAAATATTCTGTGAAAAAATATCGAACCTCAGAAACCGAAGAGATGGTAAATGAGAAAAATGGGCATTTTGTGCTAATTCTCATTCTCATAATTTCATTACGGTTTGAGGACCACGCGCTAACTAAAGTTAGTGTATGATGGTATCGGCGGTCTCCAATTGGTTAACCTTTAAAATCTCATTTGCATGTGGATTGAAATTTTTGAGCAAAATGTATCGGAAGCTCGTCTTGGCAAACGGTATCTAATCCACATTCATCTGGCTCTTTTTTTTTTTTACTGTTTCCATTTCAGCTTTCTTTTAAATATTTGGGAATATAGGAATGAAGAATGTGTGTCTTTTCGAAATTTTTAGAAAAATATCCAAGAATCGTCGATATGTAAGAATCTTAGGAGGGAAGTTTAAAAAGAAGCAAATTAAGATAAAGAAAAATCTTCTACTACAATTACCTGCAGATTCTTGAAAGTTCTCACCCATTTGTCTTGAATTTGCTCTTATATTTGAGAACAGAGTATCCTGATTCTATGTTTTTTAACCGTACCACTTACCTTTCAGTGCAGTGGTCTTTGCTTTCCTTTTAGTCAATTGTGCGCAAACACTAATTCTCCTTTCCCTCTTCCTTTACCTATAAATCAACCTGCCTGCATGTATAGGGACATCTACTGTGTATTCTTATTCTTTTTCTAAATATTTTGCTGTGTGTGTGTGCTACTTATAGAAACTTTTTGTAACAAACTTATTATAGCTGGCTTTGTTTTAAATGCTTAAAGAAGTTTTTTAAAATCGTTTTTCTTTCTTTTCTAAACAATTATTAAATGACAACTGCATTCGGTACGGAATTGCGGTTGTAGACAGTGTTTCAAGATTATTTACTGCTTGTTGTGTTTGGATGGGCGTCTATATTATATATGCTTGCGTTGGCAAACCACAAGAGATTATTACTCGTTTTTATTATGGTTCTATGTCGACCCATACCTGTAAAGCCTGTCATCATCCCTTTCTGAATAAATGTGTATTTTCAATAAATATATTGAAGAAATTCTATGTTAAGGACTTTTATTGTTATCGTTGTTGTTGTTATTTTCAATAGAATTGTATACATAAATATGTATATATTAATATATATATACGTACAAATATATTGTTTGTGTTTTGTAAATATATATATATATATATGTATGTGTGTGTTTGTGTCTGTATATGTGTATGTGCGAAGAGAAATGCAAATTCGAATACATGTGTGCATGCACATCAAACACTTATGAATAATTAAAGACTCCTTTATGGCTTTTACCTGATGACGGGAATGTATGAGCAACAACAATAACAGAAAACAAATACTATGTGTTGTGGCCGGCTTCATTCCATCTAAAAACAAAACCAAATGACAGAAGGACAGACACTTTGACAATAGAGAGTAAATCAGGAAAATTGTGGGCTAACATTAGAAATCCTTATTGCCGATGAATTTTTTATAATAAACTGTATTGGAATTTCTATCACAACGTACTGCGGGGTATACGAGTCTGTGAATGTATGTGTGTTTTTACTTTACGCAAACCACTTTGTATACCTCGTACGTATTGTATTATAATGGTATTGATTGTTAAGTATTGTTGCATGATTAAATGTGACACTCTTTACATGTTTTCATTCGTGGGTACTTACACACAGACACATGTACATGTACATGTACATGTATGTATATATATATATATACATGCATCGATATGTATGATATATTTGGTTGTATGTATGTATGTATGTGCATTTGCGGTTAAAATAATCTTTAATGTTATGAAATTGAATTGAAAACCCATAAACCAAAACCAATAGAAAAATTAAGGGTGAAGGGAAGGGTGAGGGTGAGGGTGAGGGTGAGGTTGAGAGTGGAAGGATTTCCTTTTTATTCAAAGTCTTTAGTGATTGCTTAATACCTGGTCTAGAGATTGTAGGTAAAACAATACGGTATTCCGGTAATAAAGCATGTTGACCATTAGCAAAAATGCTTACAAACAAACAACAACACAAATACATCTCAGGAATATTCCTCTAAAAACGTGTATATATATTAAGTATTTCCTTTTACAACATTTACATAAACCACAAACAACACAAGAAACAATATTTTATGAAGAAGCCTAAAGATACTAGATAGACATATAAGTATACAAGCACACACACACACACACACACACACACAAGATATATTTTTCAAGAAATTTGATTTTACTTAAGGTTATGCTTTGTAGAGATTTGCTTCATAATAATATGTTGCTGTAGATACCATATTGTATAGACCAACACACAAACACATCCACGCACACGTACACACATTAGTACATTTAGTCTACGATAATAATGTCTTTTGTATGTCTTTTAGTGTATTTGTGGCCATTGTCTTAGCATTAACTGCACTGACTGTTACACATATATGTATATACGTATGTATATTTGTATATATGTATGTATGTATGTATGTATGTATATGTGATAAATAATATATATATGTACTTAAATGTTTGAATTTCCGTCTTATGCAGCTTTGCAGTTTGCAGTCAACCTGAAAATAATAACCTATTGTTGTTGCTGTTGTGTTGTGTGTGGTTTTCTAGCAAACCATACCAACCCCGTTGTACTGGTACCGAACGTTCTCTCTTTGTATTGCTTTGTCGTATGCATATGTAAAGTGAGGCAAGTAAAGCGTACAAATTTATACTCAGGATATATGCACAGGATACGTGAATATTAAAGAATACTTTACATATCCTGTCCATTGTGCAGCTCGTATACATAAGTAATTCAGAAATAAACAAACACGAATGCATTCACTTACATGCATAACTCGTTTCATATTATTAAGGAAATAAAATCTATAAAATTGTATAAATATCAAGTAAGAATATATTGTAGTCCGCCTTTATAAGGCGAACTTTGAACGCTCCTCACGTACATGATAATAGAAAAATTTAATATTAACGCGACTCTTATGGATCCTTTAACATAAGTAAATGGAAATATGATCGATTCTCCTGAAAGAATGCTAATCCGTTTCGTATAGTACATATAGACTGATTTTATTTAAAACGGCGACTGTCCTCTTGTATTTCACGATAGAATTAATGACCCTTTTCACGGCGATTTCGGCGATCACGGGTCTCCAGCTGAATTTGAAAACAACAAGTTCTATTCCGAATTCTAATCTGATTTCTACGTTTCGTACAATCAATAAGCTAACTAAAGAAGAACTAAAAGTTCGTTTTGCTTTTTTTTACTAAGATTTTTTTTTTCGGAATAGCCTTTCATAGGGTTTCATAATCGTTTGAAACTCAGTGGTTCGGATATAGAGATGTTGCGATGCAAATCAATTTGTGAAAACACAGAGTGGTTGAATGGAACTAAGATGGATACATATAATGCCTCCACAACTCCGGTACTTATCACTCTTATGATCGGTCATCAATAGCCTCAAAATCCAGTTCACCTATTTGGACGTAAGTAAGATTAAATTGTCTCCTCTAATTCCAGTTAAAATAAATTTAAAAAATTAAAAAGTTGCTTGCTGAGGTTTTAACACAAGCATTGACCATTTCACTTAGGCCACTATGCAGTCCAGTGCAGTCCACGTTAACATTTGCCCTAAATTTTACGTCTACATCTGACATGCGTTATAGAAATAAAGTTTAAAAACATTCATAATTTCCAGTAGCCCAATTTTACGCTCTTTTGACTTATACATCAAAGTTCGCTTTTTCAGTTTAACTCGTTCGAGACAGATGCATTCTGTACATTGCAGTTATTTGGTGCATCGCAGGGGCTGAGATCGTGTGGTACTTGTATACCCTCACGAAAGTCTTAATCTCCTTGATCTTCTGGTTCTTCCGTGTAAGTGATTGGAGAGAAGAGCTAACGCTCTCAAGCCAATGCAATACTCTACGTCTATTAGAAATTTTTATTCGAAAACTGAGTATTGCATGAACTTCTGACTAAAAAAACTCTATATCGAATAATTGAGCTGAAGTGTTTATAGCAGCGAAATATAATGAAATATTTTCCAGTAACAAAGAAAAGGTATTTTTGATCTAAGAAATAATTGATCAAATGTCTGCAGCGTACGCATGACGCATATGAAATAACAAAATTATTTTATTTAAATTTTTCGGTAGCAAATATTAAAAAAATGTATTCATTAACAAGTACGTACAACTGTGTAGCATACTAGTGTAACACTATTCGTATGTGTAACTGAATTGCCATAAGTGTAATTTTAGATATTATTATTATTAAATCAAGAGGAGTATGGGGAACAAACTACCAGAAGGCACAATAAGCACGTGTTTGCTTGTTGCCTTCCTTTTACAGTTATTCGTTCTTTTTTGTTTTTTTTTTACTTCCATTGCATTGCAATTGTAAGCAGAATTATTTTTCGTTACTGAATACATTTCAAGTGCAGTTATGTTTAATTATCTTTTTATGTGTATTTTTCAATTTAATTATTTTTATACAGTATTTTAATGGAAATTTTCTTTCTTTTATTATGAATTGATATGAAAATGCTTCAGGAAATAATTTATGGTTTCTTTTTACACTCACTACCCGATGAAGAGAAATGTATCCTGATATTGTCGTAGCATTTGTAAATAATAGAATTAAGCATAAAATACAGATCATGAGTACGTAGAACGTAATCTAAGATCGCGTCTCGATGTAGACTTATATTCCATCTTTCCATTTGTGGTCGGAATATTTGTTACAGAAATAAATTAAGATTGAAAATTACGACTGTAGGTGCTTTATGGATTTTTGTGTTTGAAAACGTTACTGACTTTTCTACAAACCCTACTAGAATTGTTAGGAGCGAGGAAAGGTTTTAAAAATATACAAGGAAAGCTACTGTCGACAACTTATGTGTGATAGACTTTGCCATTGACTTGACACATATATTTATTAACATTGGCCGAGAATTTTTTTGGATTAATATAAGTAACCTCGTGTAGATCATAATCGAAAAATAGGCATAATTATGAACAATAGCAAACGTCCCTCATAGAAGTAAACAGTCCCCTAATAGAGGTGAAACTTTTGTCAACATCATACGGTATTCCCTTACTCCCGAGGTAGTAGAATAAGGCATTGCAAATAGTTCAGTCGGCTTCCTCACGGCGAAACTTTCTCCCATCTAGGTTTCCACAAATAGCGCGATAATCTATGAGGGGTCATAACCACCACCCAGGCAACAATGCATTCTCTAAACTTGTTGAACATAGCAATATAGTACGAGAAGTTTCCTCATTAGAGCAACTTAATTCCCTGCATTGACGTTTGAATTTTGCATACATCGCGGAAAGCTAATACTATCTTATCGTAAGAATATATTGTACGCGAATAGTCATTGACACAGTTTAGCTATCTCCACCATGCTTTCAACAAGTAACGGTAGTTAGTACGGCGTAATAGTAGCGATTTATTGAGAAGTAGGCAGTCCTCACGAAGCTTTCTGCTCCATTAAGATATTCCTGCTCCATACCGGTTATCGGTAGCTAAACCTTAACCATTTCTTAGCCTACGTTTGTAGCGGGGCCAGAATGTATCAAAAGTTTTACGTGGGTTCCTGCCATGAAGGCTTACCCCACAGTGTCCGTTGCCATACGGAGTCGGACAGCGCAACTCACGCCCCCCAAGGAGTACGACCCCAGGATTGGAATGTCTTACAACCCTGCAGTTCGAGAATAAAGATATATGTATTGTATGTCTTCTCCTCTGACAAGGCGAGACCTATCTAACACCTCAAATATTTAATGTTCCCTCGATCTCCGGCAGCAACCACAGCCATTACGAAACTCCCCGAAGGGCCGTTCCCAGCAGCCAGGACGGATATCCATTACGCTGATTCTGCAACAGTATTGACTGCAGCCAGCAGTTCTAAGCAGTAGAAATCTCCTGGGCATCCGATTTATTTAAAAAGTCTAGGGCCCGACTTTCCAGTTAGATCCATACAATCTCGGACTGGTCGTCTATGTGCCAATAGAGCTACAAAAGCTAAGGGATTGGCTCCCTACACCCCCAATAAACAACTTCCTTCACAAAAGCTTACAGAAAAGCAGAACCCATGCTAGGTGGCCTTCTGGAGAAGGCCCACAAGAAAGTCGCAAACAAGTTAAGATAGATAGCGGAGACAGTGCAGATGTGACATTTACGTTCCGCAATGGTGGTAGACGTCAAAGTAGTTTGTCCAAAAAACTTTGTGATTTTGTAACTTCGTCCGCCATGCTCGACAAATTATAATTCTGACTAGTCAAAGGACACTCCCACAACACGAATACGACTTTAAGCTGTTAAGGGTTTAAGGTTCGCTTTCAATCAACAATAGTTTTCTTCCTTTTTTTTGTCTTAGATTGCATTGAAACGAAATATAAAGAGAAACTGTTGCAAAAAGCATTTTTCCTGAGATTGTTATGCTTTAATTAGGAAAACTTTGCATGTTTGTTTGCGTTGCTTGTACTTTAAAAGAAATTATTCATGTAAACTTGGAAAAGAAATGCAAGCAAATTTTGTTGAAACGGGATTGAAATAAAGAACTAATTTCACAAATACAACACAGTAAATAAATGGGTAAAAGTAAAAAAAAAAAAAGAAAAAAAAATGTGTTTTTTACTCATTTTTCTAAGACTACGAGAATAAGGAGAAAATGTTTTCTATCTTAAATTAATTAACATAAGAGAAATAATACTCGCCTTAGACCGAAACTTTTTTTTTATACACAGAAAAGTAAAAATTAAATTAATTACTTCCACTAGAAGGAGAATAACAAGCACCATCAGCCATCTGAGGTGATTTAATAAGTTCTTTAGGAAGAGGTCACACATCGATCAATAGTTCCCGAGGCAGATAAATAGATGGATAAATGAAATGCTGAAAAGTCCGTAGTATTAATTTTGAAGCGAAATCTGTGAAAATACATGAGATTTGAATTATTTTTGAAAAATTCCGAATTTTTCTTTTTGATGGACATAAAATACCCTTTCAAAGTTAACATTAACTGGAAAGGGTTGTAGCAATTCTTCGTTGTCGAAAATAACAATTTATCAGTGAGGATGAAGTGACACTGATGATGATAAACACAATGAACGCCTAAAGAATGTCGTTATACTAGAAAACACAAAAAGAAGACTTTGAAAATTACTCTCGATAATAGAAAAGCGAACATAGATATCGATATTCATTGTTCCGCATTAAAATTTAGGCATGAAAAAAATACTCTCATCTCGTGTTCGTTTTCACAATACTTGTCAAAGATAGGTAAAATTTCTGAATTTGAAAAAGATATAGATTTAATTGAAAAACATAAATAGCTCTGCCAAAAAAAAAAAAGAAAAAAAATATAAAAAAAGTTTAATAATATTTGACTTTTTTAAAATAGGAGGCAAAGTGATTTTTTTAAAGCCAAATAATAAAGGAATTTAACTGAAAAAAAAAAAAAATGATGCAAAAAGAACTGATTGCAAAAAGGATAAATGCTGGAAAAAAATAACAGTTTAATAAAGAAGCTTTAGCCTAAAAAATATTTTTAACGAACAATAATAATAACAAGAAAAAATCATTAGAGTTTAATCATCGGTTGTAATGATTGATCAGTACAGACAGATATCCATTATACATTGGTATCTATTTTGCATTGATTCCGAACCAGTACGAACAAGAATGATGTTAATTATGTTTTTGGATGCCTTTTTTAGCTCTTCAGAGAAAGAGTAAGAAAAGTACGTTACGATCGAAGTTGACATGTAAACGTGCATTAAGAATGTACGCGCCTAACTATAGATTTCCATGTCATTTTTTTCGATCACAAGATATCAAAAACCCGAGAATACGGATCTAGCAACGCGATAAATTGCCTGAGAAAATAATTATAATCGAGAATGTGTCCTTGAAAATTACGAGTAGAACAATTTAGTTTGATAGTTTATAGACAAAAAAATATATAATCACCTTATGTCGGAATCATGATTTTATTTCGAAAAATATGAATGATCGATGGGGAATATTTTTGCATTGAAAATTTTTATTTATTTTGCTACAATTTCGTCAATTGTTTTTAAATGGTCACCTGCCGAGGAAAGGAAGACCTTATACCCGATTTAAATGCTAGATTAATTCCAGTTACCGTTAGTCACCGTCCTTTGGCCTTTGAAATAATCTCCACAAGTGGCCTCCGCAATTCCCGAAGTACTAGATCAAACATCTTGGGTACAGACCATTGTTTCCCTCTGGTCGGAGGGTAAAATTAGTTCATTTTCCAACAACCAGTGTCGATACTCCGCGAATTGCCTTACCCAACGATTAGGCAACAAGGTATTCTCAAAGTGTATTGACGTTGCCAACATAGTACAAAGAGCTCCCTCATTTAGGCAGCTGATCCCCGAGGACTTACTTGCTCACTTTATTATATCCCTACTCACTCAATCAAAAGCCTTTGAGAATACATTCTCATATTCCCAAATTTCTAATAAGTACGAATAGATGATAGATTTTGATAAAATAATTTTATACGTAGGAAACATAAGTTAATTTTTCACGTTTACATCTTTCGATTATCTGAATGCCATAGTGGAGTTTTCTGATCACTTCATTTGAAGAAACTTCTTCTTTTCTGCTGCTAGTCTTAGATTTGTCGCACAATGTACACCATTTGATAGCAATGATTAGGAAAAGAATTTTTGCAAATGCAAATTTGCCATGACAAATAATACGCCTTATATACATACATAAATTAAATAATATACGTAACGATATCTCTAAGAGGTCTCTATGGATGAACAACATCTGCCTTTTTAATTCTCCAGTTAATATAAAACTGTTCTACGATTTTTTTTCCCTTTTTTTTTTTTGTTCAAATTATATGCAATTTATCTTTTCTAAATCTCAAGGTATTATAAATATATATGCATTCATATATATACACAACAGAACGAATCAATGGCTGAGTATACGTATTTACATGAATCTCTACAATGGTACTGAATTGTGGATAAATCAAACGCATACACCGACAATCGAAATGAAGTTAAAGCCATAAATTATTAGTTATCGAAGTAGAAAAAACGTTAACGCAGCAAATTACAATAAGCACAAGCATAAGAACACACACACACACACACACACACAAAGATACTCCCATGCATACAATCATCCGGACAAGCAGACACAAACACTTAACTAACTGTGTGTGTGCGTGTGTGTGTGTGTGTGTGACTAAAGTAGTAAAACTCCAAACAAAACACGAAACATGATAAAAAAAAAAAGTGCGCAAAATAGAATAAAACGTAAAAAACGAATCCAGAAAATGGAATAAAGAAAGAATGAATGAGAATCTGTTAGCAAAATGCAACTCTTGACAACTCAATTAGGCCTAAAACTGATATAAATGCAAAAGCGGGAATATGAATATATATGTATAAAAATATAAATCGTCAAGAAAGTATCGGGATAGTTTGAAGGAAATGGGAAAATAACTGAGACACCAATATTTGTGGAAAATTCGAGAATGTTTTTTAAACAATGACGCTCGTCATGTTTCTTAGATTTTTTTTTTCTGAATAAAAATCTTAAACAAACTTGGCAACCCATCTTCTGAAAACAAACTAAGAAAAGGAAATCTCTCATTCATCCATCCGAGCCCGAATGATTTTTTTAAGCAATAAACTTTTCTTCTTCATATTCGAAGATTATTCTGTTGGGGATAATGAGTATTTTTCCGAAACGTCTATCTACGACTTTTTTCGATATGTAACTTATCTCTGAGCCGAGCTCAAAGATCCACAGTCGAAGATTAAAAAATGAATCTCGTAAATAATTCCAAAAAATTCACGTGAAGCCTGTTTTCGTTAAATATAAGAAGCACAGAAGATTAGTTCATTAATTATTTTTACTAATTCCTAGTATTTATTTGACAGTATTAAATATATAAAATCAAAGGGAATAAATAGAAGAAGAAAAAAAATAGCTACAACTACGACAATGAATAACCAATTCGTAGCAAACGCTTGACTGCATACTTCCGCTAACATATTCACACGCACATGCACCTCGAGCAAGAGCTCGATAACCACTTACCGTCATGGAAAATAATAACAAAACTCTTCTGGAGTACAGACGAGATTAGTGAGTGTGTGTGTGTGTGTGTGGGAACGTAAAATAGAGAAATAAAAATGTGCAAATAATTCACCATTACATTGGGAACTTCATAAAAATAAAGAAAACAACAACACAGCACAAATAACAACAAATAATATAAAAACAAATTTTTTTTTTTTTTTTTGTTCGAATAGAAACAACAAATGAATAAATTCATGTAACACGAGTAGAAAGCATTTCGTTTACTGCAATTTAACTCATTTAAGCCTCTGCTACATTACAAACGGAAATAGTGCTGGCAAAACGTTACCGAACACACAAAACACAAGCATACATGCATACACACTTTCACATGAATTTACAGTAAATTCTGAAAGCCTGAACGTTTTTCTTTGTTTTTATTTATTTTTTTATTATTTTTATTTATCGTCATTCATTTGCTGGTTAGCAAGAGCAGTGATGATGAAACAGAAATAATCCTTAACGATAACTACTAAAACAATAACAACGATAATAATTAACAACAACAATAAAAACAACAAGAAAAGCAATCAGAAAAAATAAAGGGAAAACAACAAGAAAATAAACTCAATCTCGACCTCAGTAACGTAGTGAAACAATTGATGGCTACCGGAGAAAAATCCGCAATAATGGACATAATTGCATTACGTACACACAGTATGGGGACAACAACAACAACAACAACAACAACGACGACGACGACGACAACCATAGCAATAATAATGATGAAGATGATGATGGCGATATTGCCATTGATAACAAAGAAAATTATGTTCATGCCAGCCAGCAACAACAGAAGCAATAATAACTTTAGCTGTTGTTGTTGTTATTGTTATTGTTGCGGAAAGATGAAAGAAATTACAACCTATGGCAAATAAAAAGGCATTTACAAGAAATATTTTTCCTATTATATGTAAAGTGTGTGTGGGTGCGTTGATTACCTACTTGATTATTTATCCATAAGAAAGATGATCTAAAAAATAGTGAGCCTTCTACCAAAAAACAACTTCAATTAATCTTAAAAATTAAGGCAGACAGATAAGAATTGAATGCAAGCAATAATTATAAAACTTTAATCATAAAAACTGAATATATTTTAGGCTATAAAATACTTTATTTTTTTTTTAATTTTTTTTTTAATGAATTTTTGCAGACCTTTCGTTCCGTCGATAATAATTACTTATTATTATTAATTGTAAGGAACTATTAATGAAGTGAAAAATTATGGTCTGTCTGTAGATGTAGTTGTGCTATTTACATTTATATGAATATATTATATTTATCCTTCTAAAGTAGAGGATATGCTTACTTGGTTATGCTGTTGGCAGCATGTTGCACGTTTTGTTCCCTGTTATGTTAAATTTGATATCCGTTTATAAGCACATCTTTACACCGATCGGGGTCTCGATTTATCTGAATGAAATTTAGTAAGATGATGACAGTGAAAGAGCCAAAGGTTTGTAGTTTGCAAGCCATTATCAGATCAATGGCAAATCAGACTCATCCCGATCTAGTAAAACTTAGCAAAAATTCAAATTAAAAAATTCAGATTGATTCCGACCTAGTAAACGTTGGCAAAAATTCAATTCTTTCAACTCTATTTCGTCTGTTTCATATGATATTAATTGAAAAAGCAATTTTTTTCAATACTTTAGCCTGATCGTATAATATGCACCATTTACAAAATTTCGAATCTTGTTGCGTAATCAGTAAATTTTTCCCATCAACATTGATTTAATTATTAAGAAAAGTGTATCAATCTAAAAATATTATAAAAGTGAATCGGAATATATTATTATTAGAAATTAGTTTACTATCTTCCCCTTTCAAGAAATGCTACAAAAAATTTAATAATTATCACTTTACGTGGAACAGCGTTGAGAGTCGCGATAGACATAGAGTTAATTCATTCCGAATGTTATTAAATGAATGAAGTGAAACGAAATGAATGAAATTTCCTGAGTTCAATTAATCGTTCAGTTGGCTTTGCCTTTACTACGCGATTAACTTAATTTACTATTTATTTTATGTAATGAAATATAAGAAAGAAATGAATAATAAGTCTTTACTGATGAGGCTTAAAATGCATTTAAGAAAAGGCAAACATCATGTCCGTGAATGAAGTACTTTATCGTTATTAATTTCATTCTTCAAGATAATATGGAGGCAAAAAAATTAATGTGAAATAAGCCAAAAGCAATTGAAACTTTAATAAAGACACCTGTCCAGTATTACAATATATGCGATCGTTTCTTTTATGTCTTAATTAAAGAATGTTTTAATATTCAATTTGTTAGAATTTATTTTTTGTTTTTTTATATTCCCGAAGGTGAGGAATATATTTCATTTGTCACTACCAGGAAAGGAAACTTCGAAGACCCCACAAGGCATATATATTCTTGATCAGCATCGAATTTAGAATCGATTTAAGCATGTCCATCTGTACGTCTGTTCGCCTGTCTAATGTCTTTGGTAAACATTCTTCTATATGCATAAATGGAGATATCGGATTCAAATTTTGCAAAAACTTTGGAAGTTCTTTCACTGCCACGTCCGTTCATCACAAATTTAGTTTTTCCCGAATTTTTTAAAAATAGAAGTGATGGGTATAAAGGATTTGGCATAACCGAATATAATTATCTTATTTTATTTTATTTTGAGCAAAACTGACAGTACGGACGGTAATGAAAGTAAAGTAGCGTGTCGTTTATTCGAACGTTCATCATCAAGAGTTGCAACTCTGCCTTCAAATATTTTAAATTGTTTTAAAAAGATCTCATAGTTAAAAAAAAATGTAAAAAGTAAATCACCTTTGGGCTGGACTCTTTCAAGCAAGCATTTGCAAATCTCAGGCGTGTTAAGTCAATTGAGGAGAAATAAGTTATTGGTATTAAAGAATCTAAAAAATATTAAGGTCTTAGAAGTTAAATATGATGCTTCTTTTATTGTTTTGAGAAAATCGCAACGAACGATTCAATAACTTTCTAAAATTTTTTTGACAAATACTGTGTCTCCGTTCGTCCGTAGTTGTCAATTTAAAAATTTGGAAGAAGCAATTTATCATAAATCTTTTTTGGATAAAATATACTCCACATACCCCCTTATTCTCCCCCTATACCAACCTATACGCCCCGTATACCATCCCTATACCCCCTATATGCCCATACCACCCTATACCCCCCATTCCCCCTACACCCCCTAACCCCATACCGGTCGTACCCCCTGTACCCCTTATAACCCCTTTACCCCCTGTACCGCACTATACCCTTCTATACTCCCTATACCACCGTATACCCCCTATAACCCCATATAACTCCTATACCCCCTATACCCCCTATACACCCATAGCCACTGTACCACCTATAAAACCTACACCTCCTGTACCTCCTGTACCCCCTCCCATCCCCCCTATGCCAGCCCTATACCCCCTACCCCCATACCCCTCATACCCCCCTATACCCTTTATACCACCTATACAACCTATACCCCCTGTACCTTCTGTACCCCCCTCCCATACCCCCTATGCCGGCCCTATAACCCTTGTACCCCCAATACCCCCGATACCACCCCCCCTATACCCCTTAAATCTCCTTTTGTTGGATATTTGCCTTTGAAGTGGTTCGCGGTGACTCATTAGGCATGCAACACGATCGTTTTCAATTGACATTGTTGTACACAATACATGACTGATCCTGAAATTTCTTTAAATAACCTACATAACATTTGTTTGTTCTTATTCTTTTCGCAATAAGTCGTAATTAGTCGCAAAACCTTTTCTTTTTCATATAAACATATTTCACAAGAACGATTTTTGATTAACATTTACATTACAATCGTATGTATGTTGATAAGAGACCAAACCAAACATGCGTCATTCATTTTCGAAAACCAAAAGATTTCGGCCATCGCAATTAAATTCTGTTGCCGGTCTTCGTTATTTGTGGTTGAGTTGCAATTTTATTCGTATCGTAGCCACCGCCATTCAGCCACTATCGTAAACATCATCTCAACGTTGGCGGCCCTTGTCCTTATTGTTATGGGTTTTACATCTATAGCTGCAGTAATTAATTTTCTAGCTTGCTTGTGTTTGCTTGTAAAGATGTTCCTACAATTTTTCTTGTTCATTATCAAGAAGATGCAGAGCATAAAAGTAATGGCAATCCTTCGTGAGTATTGCCGTTACTGCGGCTATATTCAAATAATTGACGCTTTTTCACTAACGTTTCTATTCGCTAAAGGTTGTGTCCAACATCTGTGGACAAAAGATGACATAAACACATTTTGAATGCGTTGCACTTTATACACATCTGTCCCACATGGTTTACATCACGTTTTATACACAGACAGACTTTTTCGGCTGATAAGGTTAGAGGTATGAGTACAAAGTAGCATGCGTCAGCTCTAATGAAAACTACCATCACATATCATTCTGTAAATTGCTAGGATGGATGGCTAATGTATACCAATAATTTGTATGCATTCTTCAAAGCACTAATAATAACAAGCGTCTCAAGTGTAACACGGTATGTCGACCTTTTGTTTTTGATTTTTGTATTTGATAAGATCTCGAAGATAAGTTAAGTGAAAAATTAAATTTTGATATAAAGATTTTGAGAATATTTTTTCTTAAGTTTTTAAAAGATTCCCGGAAAGAAATTCGAGAAGAAAGAAATTCTCTTTGTCAGATTTTTATCAATTTTCTTTCAATTCAGTTTCAGTTTTTCACTTTTTTTTTTTTATTTTATTTCGATAAATTGGTTTTAATAACGCAATTAAAGAGATTTGTGCTCATTAAAATGCAAAACATGTTTTGCCTGATAACTTTCGCCCGTATGCGTGTGAGCGTGTGTGTGTGTGTGTGTGTGTGTGTGTGTATATCTATATTTGTAGAGAAGAACGTTCACTAGAAATATTCAGAAAGAAAGCCAAAAACAGAATTAAACTTTTTTGGTGGAACGAACGGTAGTTTTAAACCGGAGGCTAACGGTTGAAAAAGAACTTTTCTCCTTGTCCTTCCCGTTTCTTTATGATTCTTTTTTTCTTCTTCTTCCTTGAATACACATTCACTTAACTAAAGCCGGCACGTAGTTATGCAGTTTGGTTAAGTTGTGTAGAGTTCAGTTGATTTGCTTATGGTTCAGTGATATTACAGCCATGGTAACCATCATCTAAAGTTCTAAAAGTTTTTCTGTGGCAGCAAAAGCCACTTAGCATATCATCAAGACTTTGTGAAAATGGCAACAACACCTTTTCAAATCTTTTCGCTTTGAACATAGATACAAAAAACAAAAACGAAAAAAAAAAAACCAAACCGAATTTTAATCTTCTAGTTTATTATTATCTTAAAGAAGGTTTAACTAAATTTAAATAAAAAATTATTCATATATAAAGTCACAGAGAGAAAAGTCTTAAAGTGATTTATATTATAATTGGATTGGAATTTCTAATAATTTCCAGCTGTTTCGGTAGCTAAAAGTTCACATTTATTGTTCATTGTATTGTTGCTATGTTTACCTATGCAGCGAAATATAATTGTATTCTGTGTGTAGTAAATTTATCATTTCGTTTGCGATCTGCGAAATATTTTTCAGACAGCAGACAGTCTGTGATCAGCGTGGGGGAATCACTTCCGATGTCATTTTTTTTTTATTTTTTATTTTTTATTTTTTTTATTAATTTATGGTCTTTAACAAGTTTGCAACTGTAATATGTCTGCTAAACTATTTCAGATAGACAGACAAATAGAGATTTTATATTAATGGGGAATACGCAGACTACTTAAGTAAGTTTATAGAATAAAAAATAATAAATTTAATATACAGCCCAGAGTACACTTAACAGGGCCAAGTATATACTTTCCATGCAAACTTTGCTTGCACTGAGGAATGCTCAAAAAAAGTAAAAATTAAAGTTAGACAAGTTCTCCCGCGGCAAAGGTTACGCACCATAAGCCCACCTATCGACCAGTATAACCTTAATATTTTTCATTTCGATTCTTCCAGATTAGATTTCAAAATCAAGTAAATTAAGTATATTCGTAGGCAAAAAATAAGCCTTTATATTTCCTTTTTTTATACAGGACACTATATAAGTAAAGGTATATTAACTCTATGCTGGTGCAAGCAAATGCAAAAAGAAATTCAGAATTCCCTTCTTAAGAGCGAAACTTCAAACTTGGCCATATCGCAACGTATAGCCTAAATAGAGATACTGTGATGGTGACTCGCTACTCCGATGAACAAACGACAAGCTTCCAGTTCGGTAAAATTTTTTAACGAGTTCTGAACGATCAAGAATCGTTAGACGCTGTATGATGCATCTGAAAATTGTACTGGATATTTTCATCCTCTGGAAACGCACAACAAAATGTATTTGAAAAAGCATCATTTTTAAAGAAAGCGCCTATATATATATATACCGATCGTTTCAAAGTTATTTTCTGAATCAATGTTCGCATGTTTCTCCCTCTACACCTATGATGTTTACTCATATATTTTTGTGTTTCTTGTACAAATCGAGATTCTCGAGGATTTGTTTGAGTATTTAATTGTCATTATTTTTGTCCTCTCTTTCCATATAAGGTCGTTATACGATAAAACGTTCACTTTTTAATGTATCTCGACAAAACTCAATGAAAGATAATATTCTGGATATTAAAAATTTGACGAAAATGGAACTATTTACTGAATCATTTCCCATATAAAGGTTCTTACAAAGAATAAGCCGTCACGTATTAGAACACCTAACCATGTCGCGACTTTTTCGCCACTTAACAGGTGGGCTAAAAAGTTCGTAGGCTGATACATAGATGGTACTACTAGTATTAAATTTTTATGTGTTTTAGTTAGCCCTAACCTTCAAAAGACACTTGTATAAATTTGTTGCACTATTAGTATGTGAGTTATAGCAGTTTTAGTGAAGCAACTTTTCTTAGTTTGAAAAAATGGATAAAAAGGAATTTCGGGTGTTAATAAACCATTGCTTTTTGGCAAAAAAGCAATGTTTATTGAAGCCAAGGCTTGGCTTGATAAACATTATTCGGACTTTGCACAATGAAAATCAACCGTAGAGAAGTGGTTTGATAAATTTAAACGAGCCGAAATGAGCACCGAGGATGAAGCACGCAGTGGACGCCCCAAAACATTAAAAAAGTCCACAAAATAATTTCGGATAACCGTAAAATGAAGTTGATTGAGATAGCTGAGACCCTAAAAATATCAAAAGAACGTGTTGGACATATTGTGCATGAATATTTGGATATGCGAAAGTTCTGTTCAAAATGGGTGCCGCGCGAGCTCACAATCGACCAAAAAAAACAACAAATTGATGATTCTAAGCAGTGTTTGGACCTGTTTAATCGTAATAAACCCGAATTTTTGACTCGATATGTGACAGCGAATGAAACATGTCTCCATCATTTCACACCGTAGTCCAATCGACAGTCAGACGAATGCACTACACGTGAACTAAAGCCTATTTTCAGGCTAAAGACAAATCGTACTATAAAAATGGTATCGAAAAATTATATGACCGCTATAATCGTTGTGTCGCCCTCGAAGACAACTATATTGAATTATAATAGCCCAACTGGTATTGATTTCTGTTTGCGGCCCTTCATAGGCTTTCAAAGACGAACTTTTCTCACTTCTATACTAGTTACCGGTGAGCATACAACAAATTCGTTTCAGATCGTATGAAATTTATTTCTTGTTCACTTTACTTTTGGTCAACAATTTGTTAGCTTTTGCACGCAATTTTAAGCCCAGCTACTGTGCTCGTTCTACTCTATTTAACGAACGTAGCTATGCAAGACTTTTCCTTCTCTTGGTATGTTGGAGGGACAATTGTGCTTGTGCTTGGCTACAGTTATATGCAGTTGACATTGATTTATGCAGAGGCATTCATAGTTTCCGCAAAATTTTAATCATTTTTATGCAACGTTCGCAAAAATTTAATGAAATTATTCCCGGCAATTGTACTCAAATGGCAATGAGTTACAAGCAATTTTGAAAGATAAAAAGCAAATGCGTGAAATGTCTTGAGATCCGGATGGTTGTTATTTACATTTTATGGTTATCGTATAGTAAGCAGTAACCAGGCATATTAAGTGCTTGGGAAAAAGTAGAAAAAAAGAAGCTATTAGATGCAAAGAGGGCAATAAGTTGAAAATTTGATGAAAATGGGGTCGCGAATTCATTCATAGGTTTGCTTTAGATTGAAAATGTTATTCTCTGGTCATAATGTGGTACTCTTCATTCTTAATTAATATCATTTTTTAAACAAAATTTTTTTTTCTTCTAGAAACAAGGCTACTTGAAACAAAGCGTGTCTGTGTTAAGGTCATAAATTTTCGTAAATAAACCTACAAGACCATAATGACCGACCACATTTAGACGCATAAATCTCTTAAATATGGCTTACAAAGAACTCTTAACAACTATCCTAATAACAACAGAAGCATCAGCAGCAGCCGTAACTCTTTTAATTGCATTGAGACTTTTGTAGAAAATTTCGGCAGGAATATGAGCATAAATATAAGCCGGTCTAAAATGTTTTAAGCCTTTTTTTACAATAACAAAAATCTTTTTTCCATTTCGTTGTTTCATTTCATGTTGATAGCGAGACTAAAGAAAGTAACTCAATTTTTATTACTAAGCTTAATATTTTTTAGATTTCCTTATAGGCTACTATTTCAAAAGCCAAGTAATAAAACAAAGACCGAACTAACTAATATACATGCTTGTAAATGTATGTGTGTGTGTGTGCGTATTTGCTTAGTTAGTGTAATACTGTATCTCGTGTTTTCTCTCTTCCTCTTACCTCCCCTTGTAGTTTGGCTTAGCTTAGCATTAACTCAGTTTCGAAAGCCATTCGTCGTCGTCGTTCCTGTATCTGTATACATAAACTAGTCATTCATTATTTGCTTCGACTGTTTGAATTATTTGCTTAAACATCAGCTGGATGCACATTTGACTTGAGGTTACAGTTAGAGCGAAGCAACAAACGTATCCATCATTTATATATGCTATACTATCATATATAGCTTCCAGACGAGGAAATATCTATAGTTTTCATTTTGAAAGCAAATGCACACTAGATTAGCTTTATAAAGATATAAAACGCATCAAATCACTTTGCCTGTGTGTAAGTGTGTGTGTTTTTAAAAGAGTGCAAATTATTGCGCAAAAATATACGCCCATACTTTGTGTGATGCCCGATTTTTCACTCTTCGTTTTTTCTCTAAATTTGCAAATAAATTTAGTGGTTTTTTAATTTTTTTTTGTTTTTTTTTCGAAACTCTCGTATTTAAAAATGTTCGCAATTTTGTGGTTAAATTGATAATATGATGATATTACAAGCATTTGCATACATACATAAGTTCTATAGTATGTAGATGAGCTTGTACGTCTGCGGTTGTACATTATGCTTTGAACACAAATTGTCCCATTTTGTGGTGTGTTTAGGACACAAAAGGTAACTCTAATCCAAAACTTAATTTGACTTTATTTACCTTTACAATTATGTCAGCCATGTTGACACATATGAGAACAGACCAACAACAGCTCTAAACACGTTCTCAAGAAAATGGTTAAAATGACAATTCATGTTTTATTCGGTATTAATTTGGCACCAGAGGCATTAAAACAAAGTAGCTTACTTACGTTAAAAGCATGCATTGAAAGCACTACTATCAGCAGAGAAGTTTATTAGGATAACATGCTAAGTTATTTAAAAATTCCTTAGGCTGATACCTAAATGTTTTGTTCTCATCAGCTGTATCAGTATCAGCTGCAGTACTTGATGCACAATTTTCATATTAGAGTTCAAAGGGCTGATGAATGTTTGGGTTTGAAGTTGAAGATTTCAAGAAATTGTACAATCGCACTGTATGGTAACAGCATACCGATCTCTCAAACCGCAGTCCCATTCCTATTCTTATCTCCTCACTTATTGTTATATTATTGTTGCCCATCAATTTGTTCGTATACCTGTAGGGCACATCTCCTTTAGGATGACAAGCATATTTTCTATATTGAATACCAGGTGGGCTGAAAGGTCGTAGACTAACATAGAAAAATTCTTTTTTTTGGTAGAATTTGATTTTATTATTCAATATAGTTGACTTCGACGGCGGTACAACGATTATAGCGGTCGCACTGTTTTTCGATAGTATTTTTATAGTAAGGTTTGTCTTTAGCCTCAAAATAGGCGTGCAGTCCGCACGGCTGACTGTCGATTGGACTCCGGTGTGAAATAATGGAGCCATGTTTCATCCATTGTCACATATCGACGCAAACATTTGAGTTTATGACGATTGAACAGCTCCAAATATTGCTTAGAATCATCCATTCGTTGTTGTTTTTGATCAATTGTGATCTCGCGCGGCACCCACTTTGAAGAGAGCTTTCGCATATCTAAATATTCATTCACGATATGTCCAACACATTCCTTTGATATCTTTAGGGTCTCAGCTACTTCAATCAACTTCATTTTATGGTTATCCGAAATTATTTTGCGGATTTTTTTGAAGTTTTTGTCGGTTGCAGCCTCCTTGGGGCATCCACTGCATGCATCGTCCTCGGTGCTCATTTCGCCTGGTTTAAATTTAGCAAACCACTTCTCTACAGGTGATTTTCTTGGTGCAAAGTTCGAATAATGTTTATCAAGCCAACCCTTGGCTTCAATAATAGTTTTTTTCGCCCAAAAGCGATTAACACGCGAAATTCCTTTTTATCCATTTTTCAAACGAGCAAAAGTTCCTTCACTAAAAATGTTTTAACTCATGTACTAATAGTGCAACAGCTGTCAAATTTATACATGTGTCTTTTGAAGATTAAGGCTAACTAAAAGTCATATGGATTTAATACTAGTAGTGCCATCTATATGTCAGCCTAAGAACTTTTCAACCCACCTGTTATTCTCAAACTCATAAGGCAAGAATCGATATTGAATTGAATGCAGACTTTTGGAAGGAGAAACTTAGTCTGTAAAAAAAAAAAAAATCAAAAAGAGAAAACAAAAATTAAATTGTTTTGTAACGCGTTCTTACAGTAAAGAAATTCAAAGATTCATTGATATATCATCAGGCTTAACTTCCTCTGATTATTCGTTTCAAAACCCTAAGAAATTTTTTTTGCAAGCATTTTTCTTTAAGTGAAAAATTTATGGCAGCTTTAGTTAATTAACCGTTTCAAAATTCTATTCCGGATGCTGGTCGCTTGATAAATTGGAAAAGATCCAAAAGATTTATATAAAACTTAAAGAGTAGCATACTGCCGCTTAAAGGCATTTTGGATTAATAATTTATATGACTTCGTTATTCGGTTACGTAGTTTTTGAATGAATTTCCTAATCGAGATTAAAAATTTAAATTTAAAAGTTTTTATATAGAAATTAAATTATTTCACGCATTATAATGCTTCTATGCGTTATACTGCTCGAAAATTCTGAAAGTTTTGCTTGTTGGTCGTTTTTTCGTGCACTACATTTATCAAGTACACAGAGTGCCATACATTAGATGAAAGTTGACATTTATGTCCATAAACAGTTTCAAGGAGTGTTCGTGAGTTAAAAAAAATGTGTAGTCGAGACGAAAGAAGCAGTGGGTAAGTGGAAGAATAAACCTAAAAAAAAAAATATGCCTTTGAGAGCAGGAAAGCGAAGTAATGCGTAGGAAGCAGCTTAAGGAAATTCTCTAATTCTTGAGCACTAATCAATCACCCATTAACTATTGACATCCAAGTCTAATTAATTTTTATTGATTCTCTAGGAATACCAGTAACCGATCAATTGCAAAGTAAACGAAGTAAGTTTCCGTTACGCATTTATGAACTTTTTTTTTTTTTGCTAACATGATACGTATAAAGTCAACCTAATATCTATAGACAAAGCGAACAAGTTTTGAAACGGAAAATCCAAATTGAATATATATCGTTCCCTTTACTCAAGTGATCTAATAACCTGAATTCTATTATGACTTTTTACTTACGTTCCATTCCATTTCATGCATATCGATATATGTTACTTGGCTTGGCTTGAGATTTTTTATTAAAAGTTTTCCGGCAATTGTCAACACTTAACATATATATGTGCAGGAAACTGACATAGCTAACCAAAGCTAAAGGTGGTTATGTGCAAATCTATACAATGTCCTTTATATGGGACAGAAGTAAGCGAAGAGACAAGAAACACTTTTGAAAATAACAAAAGCCTAAAAGTGCAGAATTGTGTTGTTAAGTGTATGCCTATGTGTGTGTGTGTTTGTAGGTATATATAAGAGTTCCGCCCAAACAAGAGTGTTTTGCATATTTTCAGGGGGCATTGCCTCGTACGTTGTTGGGAACATTGTAAATGCATTAAGGTATTTTGTAAAGACTAACTTGATATAAAAGTTAGCATTGAATGTAAAGCAAACACAAAAAAAACGAGTTGTTTAGCCTACGTTGTTGTTATGACACAAAACCATAGACAGACATATAGACAAAAAAAATGATTGAAAGGTTATTGTATTAAGTGCATAATTAGACCATTTATTGCTTTACGGAGACTGTGGATAAAAAGGAAAAACGACTAAAATACCCAAAGCAAGCGAAATATTTACTGGTGTGAAGTTAGCCCCCAAAAATTTTTTACGTTTGTGTCTTTGCTAAAAATGACTTTGCTAAGATAATTGATAATAAAGCGGCGTAGAAAATTAACAAAATACTTACGAAAACTAAACTAAAATAGAAAATATTATATAAACATAAATGAAAAACAAAATCATGTCTTATGCTATAAAAAATAACTATTTAACAATATTCATCATACACAGTGCGCTTGTAGTTTGACAAAAATTACAATATACAAACCACATTATAAAAAATTTTTAATAAATATTGCACCTCCAGTTTTTTGATATATCTTAAAGGGTTCGAAAAGCTATCAGAAAAACCTAATTTCATGATCCAACGTAAGGGACATCATAATGAAATGTGTCAATATGTACCATTTCCCATACGTTTATGTGTTCAGCATAATTGTTAAAGCCTCCTAAGTAAGCAGCGCTTTTTCTTTTATTGTTAAACAACGATATGATGCAATGTAACGACGAGCTCAAAAGATTATGGAATTCTTGCCACATGGACTTCATATTTCATCAAAAACATCTGCGACGGATAACGAAAGAATGCAGTGAGTAACGCTGGACAATGCTTCAAATAAAATTTATTTCATACAATTTTTGGTTTTTCTTTTTTGTTGACAATCAATACTGTAAGAGCTTTTGAAATTTAATTACAGACGCATTAGAAGATGATTGCTCTATTCCTTAAGAAAAAAAATGTGAATGATAGTAATTGATATGCCAATCGACGTAATTGATATGTCAATCATTGCAATCATTGGCGGATTTTATATGCATTACGCATAATGCTACAAAAAACGATTGCTCGATTGCTCTTGCTTACGAATCCTTTTGTTCTACTCTCGCGCATGGTTTTCTTACGCAAATTAATTTAGCGATAGAGAAATTTATTGATTTCTATTTCTATTCTCTTCTATCTCTAACACCAAATATGCATGCGTGCGAATTGACCACGCTAGCCCGCGCACATTTAAGCGTATCAATTACGCCATCGCAAACATTGTTGCCGAATATGTACTTTCATGTTTCCTAATTCACTTACATTAGAGAAAAAGGGAAAGAGAATATCGATTACAAATATGTAAGTTTCGCCTGCTCACTTTTATTTGCTTATGCGTAA
>KK351184.1:0-15544 GCA_000671755.1 Glossina brevipalpis
TGGTACTACAAATTTGAGAATACTTGGAACTTTAATCCTGCACACACAAAATTCCAAATCAGCAAACATATGTATTAGTTATGTATACGTTATTATTACTGAACCATATACTATACCTTATACACTATGATGCCATACAGAGTAATAGCAGTAGTCGCAGTAGTAGTAGTAGTAGTAGTTGTAGTAGTAGTAAGCCTGATACATTGATTGCTGTACTTTTGCTGTACTATGTTTTGTTCTTAATATTCTTTTGTCAGATTTTATAGATTTATTGACCAAAAACATTTTAAAAGCATTACATTAGAGTCTATTACAAATTCGAATATGTCTTGTTCGGTCTGCAAGTGAGCATAACTAACTTCTGCTTAACGTGTCGTTTGCGGTGATAGTGCTTTTAAAATAATAATAATAATAATAGTAGTAATGGGGTTTTAAAATAAATAACTTGAAAAATTAATTTTTTGTATGTTTAACGTTTAGAAGAACGAAATATATTTTAAAGTTATCACACATGATATGCATGCGTAATGCGTAACAATATTTTAAGCCTAAAGGGCTATCATGAGGTAAACAATAAACCATTTTCAAATTCAGTTCTCTTTATTAGTAATTAGATAGTATAGATATGTTAACTCATTATCGGATTCGATGGTATGTATACGCAAAATATAAATGTTTGTTAAGCGTGCAATGAATTCAATGCAATCTATAATATTTTTTTTGTTATTGAAAATGTAAAGCATTTATTTGGAAAAAAACCTAATAAAACTAACTTTAGTTCTATTTATTTAAAAATCTCATTTAATTATTTAGCTTCATAAGATTGTTTCATATTTTTATTTTTTATTTTTTTATTTTTTTGGTTTATCTCTGCTTTAATCAATGATTCATTATGACATTTCAAATTATAACTTTTGATAAGTTTTTGTCATTCTTCAGATCACAAGGGTTTCTTTCAAATGCTGCTACTAGATTTTTATATTTGATTTTTGTATTTCTTTAAATAATTGCATACTTTCAGGCATCGAATTTTTACATATATATAATATATGAGGATTAATTGTAATAAACGTAATCTATATTCTACATATTATCTACGTTACCTAAATTTATTGATTATTTACTGATTTTATAATTCAGAAATATGCCGGATTCATTGGCGGACATTTCGATGTTTTATCTGATATTTTTGAAGGTCTCTCGTTATTGGATTTGAAATATAAATACTTACATGCATATACGCGCCCATATAGGTATATATAATACATACGTATATTTTATATTTTACTCTTGTAAAGCAAATATAATTTGCTAGAGATCGTAATAAAATCGTAATAGCATTCCCCTTTAAAAAAAAATGAACAGATATTAGAATGTCTTCCTGTTTATTTTTCTTCTCAATGGCAAAAAATTAAAAACGAATGTACTCATTACTTATGTTATATTTCATTTTAACTCCTACTTCTCTTCCCATTGACTTATCGATACTCTTTCCAAATGTTCGAATTCTTCTTCTGTCAGCCAATATGTTCGTTAGTCCCTCCAATTTGCCCACTTCTGTTGCATTTTCCAATTACAGTTCGCCTATCATAGATGGGCTTCATGATGGGCTTCGACCCCCTACCACTACATGCTATAGTAGAATTTCAAGAGAAAAGTAGGGTTTCGGCATTTGTGCTTTTAGTAACAAAAAATCTTCAATAAATTAAGAAAAATAAAACTTCTTAAATTATGGTTTACTTTTCAGCCTAAGCTATGCGATAGATGTAGATACATTTATCATTAAAGTGACATGCACTAGAAAGAGCAGGATTTGACTAAAAGAATTTCGTTTTGAAATTTATCCATCGTTATTATATTATGTGCAATAAATCCATACATAAAATACATCTACAGATCTACGGAATGACAATTTTGATAAACAATAATAAATGTATTAACCAAAATATACAAAAAAAACATGGGCGCCTGTATACTGTGTTCTGTTTTTAATAATTTTTCGAAGCTTCTTTTTTTAATACGTTTTGTAAGGATAAAATTAAGTAAAGAAAACATTTCTTTGTCGTTTTTCGTGTAACATTGATAGCACAAGTTTTGGCAAGTCAACTAAGGAATATGAAAGATGACAATCCAAAGACAATTAAATGAAAACCTTGCTGTGAAATTTATTAATTCAGTCGAAAGTAATTGCTTTTTAAAAATGAGTCTAAATTATAAAAAAAATATACAAGAAAATTATATTCGATTGTGCCGAATCTTTTATAACTACCACCTTTATCTTAAAAAAGGATGAAAAAATAAATTGCCACAGGTGGGCGTGGCCATGAAAGAACTTTCAATGTTTCTGTCAAATTTGAAGCCGATATCTTCATTTTTGCGACCAGGGGAATGTTTAACACAGACAGACGGACAGGTGGACATGCTTAAATCGATTCTAAATTTGATGCTGGTCAAGAATATATATATATATATATATACATTATGGGGTCTGCGAAGTTTCCTTTTGGTAGTTAAAAACCAAATGACAACATGAAATATACCTTTCACCTTCGGTGGTGGATATAAAAAAAACTCATTATATTTTAATATATTATTTGTATGAGATCGACAACGCTGCATAGATATGTGAAAAAATTCTTGATATCTGATGGTGAAGAAACTTTAACAAAATCCGTTGTTCGCGAATGATTTTCTCGTTACAGCTTTAGAAAATTTTAATTTTAAAGATGCGACAAGTTGTGGCCTATTAAACGTTATAAAAAGCAAAGGATAATCATGATAAGCCAAAGAAACTTTTCCAAAATGAAAAAAAAAACCGGAATATTTCATATTACGATTAAACACCAAACCAAACATCATTTGAATAAAACTGCAGACAAAAAGAAAAATGATATTTAAATTGATCGGATATTATATACATCTCCTCTATCATAGATAGTGTAGGGTATAAAAATTCTCTTGTAATATCTAATCTCTTAATACCTATCACCTTATTACACTACATGATATCTGATTGTAAGCAAGAATAATAAGCAAAGAGAAAAATCATTAAATATATGGTTCAAATACTAGCAAAATAAAACAAAAAATTAAAGTTTAACTTAACACTCTAAAGTAATTTGACTTTAAATTTGTTTTTATTGGAAAAAATTTAGAGAATTTAATTCAGAAATATGTTTACCATAAACTCCCCATATGCGCTATTATAAACTTAAGTTTTAAGAATTTGTTGCCATCGTATTAACAGAGATTGTTGCTCTTCTCAATTAATATTTACTTAATGAAAACCTGGAAAGCATGAAATGAAACTCTTTCAAAGGGAAAGTAAATTAAATAAGAAATATAACATAACGCGTTGTCAAGGGAATATAAAATATGTTACTATTCAAACTAATGGAACATATTTTTTTCTGGTATTTTTGAGAATTATTTCCCTTATAAACTTATATATAACCATAACACGAATATCATCTTGGATATTCTTAAGTATTCAACAATAAATTGAATTATCAAATTTATATATACAAATGTATGTACATACACACACACACACATAAATACATATAAATATATATTGAATTACAACAAAGTTATGCGTCTCTAGATTGTAATTACGATTTTCAGGGAATTTAAATATGTGTGTAGACATGTGTTCGCATTATATACATATATATATATATATATATATATATAAACTGGGTCTTTTAGGCTATAAATCAACCAATCAATTGAGGTTTAATGATGTATATATATAACCTACACATGCACATGTATTGTGTGAGCTCATATTTAGATATCGTATATACATATATATATATATATATGCTTAAATGTTTATATAAGTATGAGTGTAGTCGAATTTAAATAAGTTTCTACGGTTTAGTGATGCGTTGAAAATTAAACATTGATTTAAGTTTAGATTGCGTATACGGTTATATCTCTATTACAGATATGTCCAACCTTCGGAGCGGCATTCAAGAAAAAACTAGACTTTTTGGGGAAACTATATAGCTTTGAATACAATACTAATGCAGAACGTTTTCTTATAATATTCTGAACAATCTTAAAGTATCAGCTTTTAAAATTCTATATTCAATTTATTTGCAGATCTTATAGAAAAATCAAACATAAAATATATGAACCGTTTCGAACGAAAATGAACTTTGTATTAATCACAATGCAACTCTATATTAATTCGATCGAGGGTTCAGTTTTAAATGAATACTAAATTCTTATGAAAATTTCGAACGGATTTTATTTTGCATATCTTAGAGAGGTTCTAAGTAATTGTTTATAAGGATAGATCATGTATGGGAAGTAATGAATCCATGGATAGGTAAGAATAGGTTATGAATCTATTATCTCGTTATGTAGGCTGAACAGAGCAGTCTTACGGTCGATATTTGTAATACAGTGAATAGCTTAATAAGAATAATAAAAAGATTAAAAATGAAGAACCTTTTTTAAGATCAATCCTGTCAAGTCGACGGAAATTTTTAAAGCATTTAATTGAGTGTACGATGCCGGTATCTAATGACCGACGATTAAAAATAGAAACAAAATTTCTTGAAAATCGATGCTTAAAGCATTATAAACTTTTCTTTCTAAACCATGTTTTTCGAGCTAATGGAAAGTTTTATTACGAGTTCTTTGAAATTTTAAATACCGCCTTAAGCAAAGATTGTTCCTCGAATATTGAGAAAGTCTCAAATTCCACAAAGGAGTTTTTAGGGATTTTTTTTTAAATAAAAAAATTTTAAAAATTATTATTATTATTATTATTATTATTATTATTGTAATTCCTAGACAAATGAAATGTATCCTTAGACCAGAGAAATGAATTGAGGGAAAAAAAATCAAATCGATTTTATTTTTATATAAGTGTTTCAAGAAGACAAAAATGAACCAATAATCTTAAGATTCCGAATTATGTTTTCAGAAAATTTGTGATGTATTATTCTAGATGCAAAATTGTAATCTAGAGTCAATAAAAAATGCCAGAGTTGTCGTGACTCTGTATAGAATATATTTAAGAAATTTGAAAAGAAAAATTTTATTTCAAAACCGGAATATTTTTTTATATTTTTAAATAATTACAAATAAATTACTTTCTTTTTTTTTTAGCGAACTTATGGTCATATTACGTCTGAAAAGTAGTACTAAGTGATGGATCATTCAATAAATTGAACCGTCATAAAATCTGACGCCGGTGGACACACGTATCGACATTCAAATATTGAACTTTCGACTTTTTTTTTTTTTAAATACTTCTATCGTTGTAATTAGAAAGTAATGAGCTTCCTTTCTCGTATTATTTGCGTGAAGATTTTCAACAAAATCATGGGCATACAATTTGTAGTTTTTGCATCACGATAATAATGTATCTTCTCAAATTTCGTCGATTCTTCGTAAACTTTTCATTGAAAATTCAATTCGTATCGTAACTTATTCACTTGATTTAATCCCATATAAGTTTTGAATGCTTTCGAAACTCGAATAATCATTTTTTTGGATATCGTTTTGATTAGGTTATAAGGGATAAAGCGAACTCGATAAGTGAATTACTTTAGTTCAAAAGACACTGGAGACACTGAGTACGAAATTCGACTTAGACGTTTGTTAGGGTGTGACCAAGCAAAGAGAAAAAAAATTTCTTGTCTATAGACATCCGCGCAATTTAAATGATAAAGTCCTATTGCATTTTCATTGCACGTATGTGTTATATACTTTATATTTCACAACATTACATGAATTTTGTTTTTGATAATTGGATTTTTCCATTGAATGCCTGATAAGATAAGCTTTTGTATTAAAATCGCATGTAGATGCACAAGCTAATCTTCCAATTTGGGACAAAATTACCTCGTAAACTGGTCGTAAGACAAAAGTTCATAAAAACTATGCATACAGTTGATAAAATGGTTTTATCATTAATACCCTACGTACGTTTTATTGGAACTCTTAGGATATCATGACAATTATGATCATAAAAATTTGCTGCTAATTTATGTAATTTCACCCCCGACTAGAATGTAAATTTTGATGAAAAAAATCCCAAAAAACCTAAATCTCTGCAAATGTTGTTTAGGTCTTTTCTGTTTCATAAACAAATGGCTATTTGTGGTAACTTCAACTATCTCATATGTTAACAACGCAACTCAAAAAAGGAAACAAATTCGTGATGCCTCAAATGGAAAGTAACTGAATATATATTCTTTACTTCAACTTGAACAACTAACTGACAATATTATAATGTAAAAATTAAAATAATTACTTACACTTTATGTTGTTTTTTTTTTTTTTTTTTTTTTAATTTAACAAAACCAAACAAAAAATAGCAAAAGAGTGATTGTAATCGCGAAGTTTATTTCTTAAAACAGTTCATTAGAGATTTATGAAAATGATTTAATATTTACAAGCATACTTAGCTTTTATACGATATACGAGTTTATTTTTAATTTATTCTATCAAAATGACACTCTACTGAATGATGTCTTTAATTGTAAATATAAATTATAAATATAAATAATATTTTAAATTTAACTTTAGATAAATTTCCGTTCGATTGGCTAAAAGCAATTATTATTGTTGCTAAGAGATGTACAAGTCAGAGAGGTTTGCCCATAACTGTATTCAATCTTTTAATAAACAATTTAGTATAATAAATCATAACTAAAGTTTAGACTTAAGATATTGCATCTGGTTTGTTTAATTGCATAAAATGTGGTGATATATTAATTAAAATTTTGTCGATACTGCTGACTATAAATAGCAAAAATTGAAAATAATCAAAATACGTAGAGAGAAGTAGAGAATTGAGAGTAGAGGATAGTAATCGTAGTAGTAGTAGTAGTAGTAGTAGTAGTAGTAGTAGTAGTAGTAGTATATAATGTCGACTAACAATCGAATTAATAGTAAGAATATTTAAGAATTTAAATTGAAACGTTTTTGCATTATATATCTAGTTATACAAATATAAATATGCATAACATTTAAGTAAACATGTATTTTAGTCATAAATTACTTGAAACGGGTCAGTTTGCAAAAATTAACTCAATTTTTCTTCTTTTTTTTTTTTTGTTTGCCATTCCGACCATAAATGTGCAGGCAACGATAGCGCATACTTGATATTTTTAAAATATAATAAAGTTATCGCGTTTAGTAATACAAAAAAAAAAAAAAAAAAAAAGAAAAAAAAAGTCGAAAGAACGGAGTCATAGGAAACTGAATATAAAAAAGTCAGTAACAATTTAAAAGAGCGCACGCACTACCGCAACCACATAAATTTACATTAGAAAAGTAGGATATTTTCGCAACAAATTTTGTTGCATTATCAACAAATTCTTATTTATTCTTTCATCTTTTTCACAAAAGGAAGAAGCACTTCGAGTACAGTAATGTTTAGTATTTTATATAGAAAACGTTTAAATAAGTATTACAAGAATGATTTTCAAAAGGTCTCTACAAAAAAATTGCTTGAACTTTATTATGAAGAAAAAAAAAAAAAAAAATTCCAATATCTTTTTCCGTACAATTATACTAATAGTTTAAGAATTGACTTTGCCGACTTCAGTTACATTATATATATATATATATATATATATTTATTGCCTCCATAAACCTTTGACAATGCAAAGCATACTAAATTTCTACATCCTGCCTTGATGATGTCGAGATTTTAACTTATGCAGATTTTTCTTTATTGACACATAACTTCATATAGTTGAGAAAGAGTGATGATACGAGACGTTGGATATAAAGAAAAAATTAATTCTTATTTTATCTGACACACTTCGAGATATGAAACTAAAAAAAAAAAAAAAAAAAAAGAAAGAGATTCGAACATCTGAACTTAACTTTTCAAAAGATGATGATAGTAAATAATCCAAGAGGGCGCACTTGCGAGGTAATCCACTCATTTGGGTGGACACTTCCATTGTTAAGACGTTTCCATCAAAGAAGATAGACACTAATGTCCTAATTATTGGTTGAAGCCTATGCTTTACTAGTTCCACAATTTTGTTGTAGCAGTTGGACTTTACGGGCTTTCTAGCCGGCTCATGTTTTTTTTTTATTATTATTATTATTATTTTATTGCTTTTAATAATTAAACTTTTAAGAGTTTCTCGATTTGTCATTTCCTTTATGTTATGCAAGACTTTATAGTCAAAAAATCAATTCGCATTTGATATAGTTCCGTTGGCTATTTTTTGTTTTAAATTTTGAAGATGTAAATCTATCACATCGAAAAAGACTCAATGGATTCTATTTTATAGGCGTAACATAGAATACACTAAAGGATATTAAGCCAGTACTTGCGAAAAATATATAAAGAATTGAGATCTAGTGTTATAAACGAGCTGGTCTTTCTAATATGAGGAAGATGATGAAATAAATTGTGATAAAAACAATTTTGAATATTTTTTGCACAAAACGCTTTTCTAAATATAAGAATAAAACCATTTAATTACAATGATTTTTGAAACGATACAAATCATGTGAATACTTTTGCCTAATTAATTAACCAGCTATGCTATGTATTGCTTGTTATTAAAAATATACGATTTCCGTTTCTTTAGATAATAAGCAGCTTCTCTTCTCAATATATTTTAAAATTAATTTTTGATTTCCCCTGTTTGACTCTATGTCCTATATGTTGACGAAATTTTATTTTCAATATCATTGCTTCACTAGAATAATTATCCTAAGGCTCTTTTTAGATTTACTATAAAATATTAATCCTTAAGAGATAAAAAAAAAAAAAAAAACTTAATTAAAAAATATACGCTTTGAAGTTACGATCTTATGTTATTTAAAATTATTTAAAATAGATTTAAGTCCACTAACAGAGATTTCGTTAGTTAATCTCAAATATTAGTTTATAGGAGTAAAAATTGAATGAATAAAATAAATTTTATTTATTTTTTCTAATGGCTCAACATTTTTTAGAATCTTTAATAGATATTTTACAAGAACTATACGATAGATAATCCTTTAGATATCCTACAAACCGAATAACAAAGTTAACACACACACACACACACACACAAATATTCAAGTATTTTATTTCACCATATTCGCACCTATATATTTCTTGTTAGTGCGTTAACGTATTCCATTCATGCTCCAATGATGAGATAATATGAATTTTTTTGTTGTTGTTGTTATCTTCAAAGTAAATACTTTCACAGAAGCGCTGACTGAGCGCAAAACATAAATCGTGAATAGAGGTCATGTCTACGTGTGAATGCGTGTTTGTAATGTAAGAGCTACCTCAACAAGGAAATAAAAAGTATGTGCCAAACCAACAAGTAACACTTTAAAGCAAAAAAAAAAAAAGCTCGCTTTTTCGCAAAATTAGTAAATATATCACGTAGTCAGCCCTTGTGTGCTTTTTCTCTTACGTCATGCATACAATTGCGCGCAACAACGAAAGTTATGCTAAAGAATACGCAGAAGATAATAGGAATATTGAGACAGAGATTTGTGCATCAAAAGAGAGAAATAATATTTCTTTGCGATCTGGAACTGAACTATATTTACACTCATTTATGTCGATATGCATGATTGACTACAAGTATTATATTATATATATACATATATATATTTAAATTTATTATACCCTACACCACTTGTGATGTACATTGTATTCAGTTTACAATTCGCGATTATTTATATATTTTGATGAAATTTAATATGGCCCAAGAATGAACTCTTTTGAAAATGGATGGACTTAATATAGAAGAAACTTTTATTATGGCGTTCAATTCATCATCATTTTTTTAAACGATTTAAATTTTCCCGCCCATCGGTCCAAATGTCTGTCTGATTTCTATCCCTTACAAATTGTGTATATAATATAATGACAGGTTTTGGCCCAAGAACGAACTCTCTTGAAAATAGATTGAATCGGGTAATTTTTACTATCTCTCACTATGTATTGCTTACAAAAATTTGTCTTTTTTATAATTTCTCGACAATAATCGTTGAGTAATAGTATTTTGCAAACAAAATAAATGTGGAAAATTTGGATCAGATGGGTCAATTTTCTTAAACCCCTCTCATGTAGCTTTCGCCATGAAAGGTAAGCGTTTATGTTGCAAAAACATCAAATTTATAATATTTTATCGTGAAAATTTATCCATAATAACAATTTAATAGAAAAATTAAATGCAAAATTTGAACAACATAAGTCTGATTTTTGAAACCCATTCTACATATAAGGGTATTCTTATCAAAAGTAAATTCTATATTACGACAAAAACTAATTTTCAATAATTTATTAAAAAAATAAATGAAAAAAATAATAAAATCCTTGACAAAAAAAAAAAATTGATTTTATTATATATAACCCGTGCCTATTAGGTATCTTCTCTTGTCATATATAAGGCGACTCATAAAAAGTTTGTTTTTGCATGAAAACAATTTATAATTTTCGTATTTTCTTACGAAAATAAATGAATTATTGTTTTAAAGAGAATTGTGTGTAGGGTATTTAATAGTCGACCTTATGCCTGTTTATAATGTTTTTATTTGTTTCAATAAGCACCAGTCCGTTTTTTACTCAACTAATAAGTTATGAATGCATTGGTGGCGGCTGAAGTCTTAAAGTTTTTCGAGAATAGCGAAGAAACTTTCCTTAAAGTTCGAATTTCGTAAATGTTTTCTATTATTATAGTTTTCACAATAAAAAAAAAAAAAGGAAAAAAAAAATTAACTCTTTTAAAACAATCAAATCAATCATTGTAAAAGTTTTCGTTTGCTTTCCACTAAAGTGAGAGAACTTTTTTTTATTGTGAAGTGTATTAAATTTTAGGATATATGAAGATGCTTGAAAGCTTTTTTTTATAAAGAGTTATGTGTGTTAATAAATTTCTTTATAACACTTATTGTGTGTGTTTTATAATGATGATGAACAATGGGATACAAAATCTTCATAATCATAATTTATGTAATGATTCACACAGTTCTCTTCGTGTCAATCATTGAAAATAAGCTGTAAGATGAAGGTAAAGTTAAAGATCGCATTGAACATTGTTAAGCTGAATTCAAAGAATTTCTAAACAATATTTTTAATTCTTCTAAAAATGGTCTTCTGTGTTGAAAATTGCAATACGCTTTAAGCTAAACGTATATTGTTTCTGTGATTTTATAGTTCATTCTTTATTAAATTTATATAAACACACCATCTAAGAAGCATCAAAGTTTGAGGAGAGTAAGTATAGGTTAGGTCTTGGAAGAATGCAGAATAACCTCAATTTCTAGTAAACACATAGAAATAAAGCAAAATATTTTGTTAATTTTGTTTATATGTTTAGCACTTCTGTGAGATTTCAAATCGACTTAATTAGTCGTTATACCAATTTTTAGATTTAACTCAGATGGATCGTTCGAGTATAAGTTATTAAGAGATTTGCTTATTTTCTTTTTTTTTTTTTTTTTTTTTGTTTGTTTATTATTATTTGACAAATAATGGGCTAGACTTGCAGCTGGCATTATAAAGGTTTTTCTAATGTGATCTCTTGATCTATATGCGAAACATACTTTTCAAGTTTTTGCCTTAAATTTTTTTGCACAAAAAATTAGAATCTAAATGTATGAGTTGAAATTAGATATCATATACGATATCTTACATTTGCATCTTCAAAATAAAAATATCGTTTCAATATTTATAAATAATTTAACATAAGCATAACCACTGAGTTCTCCTTAAGCCGAATATAACTTTTTCTTATACGTTCACTCCTTTGTGTGATGCGATAGCTTTCTCTCATAAGTTCTTCTTTATCATACTCGTTGCAATGCAAAAAGGAAAAAAAAAAGTGCAAAAACAATCTTAGCAACTCAACCTTAAAGAAAACCAATAGATATTTTATTGAAAACTATTAAATTCCCATTAAAAAATATATGAAAATATATTTCACACACTATCTTTAAATAATACTATATTTCATACGGCTTCTTATGGAAGGATTTTTTTTTTATAAATTGCTCACACATCAAGAGATTCTTATATCCTTGGGCAATTTCGCAAGTTAAACAGCACAAAAAGGATTTATATGTTTTTATTTGGGGGCGATTTTTTTTTTTTTTTTTTTTTTTTTTTTTGTTAGTGTACTCTCTTCCCCTTCTCTGCTGCTAAGCAAGTACAGTATACATACTTTTATATATACGAGTGCAATAGAAAAGTAAATCAATGTTTTCTTATCAAGTACAGAGAATAAAGTTGAAACTTGAAGTAAAAATATGTCAAAAAAAAAAAAAAAAAAAAATTATTTGTTTGTTTGCTACATAAAAAAAAAAGACAAATAAAAATAAAAAAACTAAGCGATTTTATCATAATCGGAAAATCATTATTATTATTTATTGATAAAGCATTAGATTGGATTTTTGCTTCCTGGCTTTATTGTTTACTGTTTTTCTTATACTCACCACAGGGATGATATTAGATTTAGGAATTTCTGGTAACACGGATTGAGATATCTTGAGAATTTACTTTAAAGTTCATATGAATAGTGAAATTATTGTCGGTAAGTTTGTCTATCTGCGCATCGGTTTGTCTAGTTTTTGATCGCTTTTGTAATTTAATTTAAAAGGACAGCTTGACCTTTTCTTCTCTGCATTATCAAGTTAAGCTCGAAAATTAGCTAAATGAACTAAATGTAATTCTTTTAAGAGAGATTGTCCGAAAACTAACAGTTCATCATCTTTTTTTTTTTTTTTGGCTAAATTGTGTTTTAAAAATTTCTCAATCAAATTCAAAAATCATTTAAATCGCATCAAGAAATCTTCGAATAATTCGAATATATATATGATAGAGAATACAAAATTTGGTTTTTAGTTTATACAATTGTGCTAAATAGTGTAAAAAAAATATATATATAATTTTAAATATATATCATACATACGAGATCCATATGATATACGATACATATATCGGTTGAGTGGATTTTTGTGCTTTAACTTACAATCAGTTACGGAGACCAACTAAATAGTTAGTTTAGCTTTCAAAAGATTCAGTTTTAACTGAATGTAAGGACTTTTTTTCTTAGGGTAGGTAGATTAGGGTAACTTACTAAAATATATTTGAAAATTATATTATAAGAAAAATCTGTCTGGATTTCAGTTAAGTACGAAATTTGTTTTCTACTTATTCTGCTACAGGTTTAAGTCCAAGAGAATGCCTCTATAATATATGAAAACAAACAATTTTTATTAGATACGAATAATTTATTATTATTAATTATCATTGAATAGAAATTTCGTATCAGCATTTGGTTTCGTAGTTTATTAATTAAAAAGAACTCTTCTCTAATTGTTGAAAATTGCTGTTGATCAATTTTCAAAAATGAATAAATTTATTGAACAAAAAATTTGTGCTAAAATTTTATTAAAAACTTTATTATTAAATTAAATTACTTGTGCAGATGCACCGAAAATATTAAGAACTGATTAATGGTAATGAAACAGCGGCACAATCAATGACTTGCTACTAGTAGTACATAGACTTTGAAACTGATAGAAAAGCGTCCGACCGGAAAAAGAATATTATTCCCCAGCACCAGTGAAAATGTCCATAAAATCTCGGATGTTGTACTTAGTAGGTGTCAATGTGAAGAATTCCCTGCAATTGTTTTTTCTTTTTTTCATCGAAAAATAAACTCGTAATGAAGTGGCTGAAGAAGGTTTTTTTGCATGAGCAATATTTATATAAAATGGGTGGTGATTGAATTGATGATCAGACGACATTGATTTATGTTTACATTCCAGAAACAGTACAAACATGCAGATAATATCATGCTAAAGATGAGACACCTTTAACCAAAATTTGTCAATGAGAAGTTCCAGCAAATACAGCAGACGCTCTTTTTTTTCACTACCTACTGGGCAAACGGGAAAACTCAAGGACTGTCTAAAAATGCTAAAATACTTCAAAGACGAACCGTTTGCTAAAATACCAAACCATTGTGCCGCACGGCCGTTGCTTTCCTGTCGATTCAAGTTAACCATACCGGAGAGATATAGGCGGAATAGAAGAGTCTCTGAAGCTACGGTAACATTACAAAAGTAATATTTTGATGATCCAAAACTGGCGCTGGCATATGTTACCCTAGATTTCAGAAAGCCGTACTAATGGGGCACAGTCTCTTCAAATTTCAAGCAGTAGTCTAGGCAATCTCTGCATATGTCTCAGAATGCTCAAGAGAGAACTCATTTGCAACCATTTCGACAATCAAGTTTGTATTAAAGATCCTTAAAAGGTAAAAAGGATAACGACTAAGCTTGTATTGGAGTGACTTTAGACTATGAATGGCCTAGGCAGGCGTAAGAAGATGCTCTTGATATGGATGCCCGGACATTCCGCTATAGAAGGCAACGAAAGTATCAATGTTTAACCAAGAGGGGTGCTTAAAGAATTATGGTAGGTCCAAAACTCTTCTGTGACGTACCAATTAAGGGGCTGGTATCGCAATCAGTATGGAAAAAAAATCAGCTAGCCATTAGAGGCTTACCGCACGGTAATGACAAACAAAAAGGTCCATAAAATCTCCGGGAATAGCATACAAGTTAGTGGAATACCTACGATACCTACAATTGATCACGGTTCATAACTCCCTCAGGTATCATGCGAAAAATATAGTTATCTCAGATAAGTTGTAGATTTTTGTAAAAGGGTGATGAGAACGTTCTATCACATCATGTGTGTTAATGGGAGATCATTTGCAAAATCAAACTCCATTTGTTTGATAGAAACTTCATAACGTCAAACACAGTGTGCTGCTACGAACCAAAGAATTTGGTGAGTTTCATTAAAGACATAAAGTTGGCGAATTAGGGAAAGAGTTGAGTACAATAAATCTTTCAGGTCGTGGTACTGATTCCTCAAACAAAAAAATAAATAAAATAATAATAGCAGCTACTCTGACGTTAATAACAGTTAAATTAACTTAATAAAAAAAAACTTTTGTCTTGCTATTGTCAAAGCTGGATTTACTTAAATAAAAATTCCCCTTATTTTTTTTATTATAATGTTATATTATATAATTAGAAAAATTAAATAAATTTTCATAAATTTTCCTTCGATGAATACGAGAAGATTTATTAAATATATATATGTATATATATATATATATATATATTGTATACATATATTATGATTTATTATTTCCCGAAAGGAATTGGTTCCTTTTTTTTCGTGTATTTTGTTTTATATATTTCTTCCGCTTTTCGTCCACGATTGCTTTCCGTAATCTTTATGGTCGACTGCATTCGTAAACTAATGTAAAGGAAACTTTATGATGATTTTTTATTTCTAAAATTTGCTTTTACACTTCAGCATTGTTTGTTTGGCGGAGAACAGAGAATAACGTATAGAGAGATAAGGACGATTTGACTAAAATCTAACGGTTTCAAAAATTTTATAGTTGTGTACTAAGTTGGGCTTGCAAAACCCAAAATAAAATCAAAATCAAATAATTTCGTTCTAATTATGCTTTTAAAAATTATGTTCACATCCTGATTTTACCTTTTTTTTTTTTTTTTT
>KK351184.1:15554-27475 GCA_000671755.1 Glossina brevipalpis
AGACAGAAGACTTGCGAGATAGTGTGTAAAATATATTAAATTATTTCACTTTAATTGAAAATAAATTCAAAGAAAATATCTTTACAATTACAATTAGTGTACAAATAATGTAAAAAAAAAGAAGACATCCAGAAATGTTCGGCTTTAAAAAGGATTATCTATAGCTTGTTCGTAGCTAGTAAGTATGACAAGTACTTTCAACCCTTCGTTATTGGTATTAAAGTGTCACAAAAACACATAAAGCCGGTACGGACAGTTTACCATTTATTGCTTTTTATTTCTCTTTTTAAAAATTCTCTCTCACACACTTTAATGTGTTTTTTTTTTGTTTTTGTTTTTAAAGGGAAACATTTACCAGCATGCATATGGCTTAAAGTATGCAAAGTACCGTTTATTGCTACTTAAGACTCGCATTAATATTTTATTAAATATCAAATTCATTTTGTTTTTTTTTTTTTTTTTTTTTTTTTTTTTTTTTATTAATTTCTCACCCTAATCCAATATGGATTTTTTATCTTTTTTTTGCTTAGGGGAACTTTTATACAAACTCCTGCTTAGCTATGTTGCTGTGATAGGAGAGCAATCAAAAATCAAAATTGAAAATGAAAAGCAGACAAAGATCATTCATTGCCTTGCCGCCTTACATGAATTTGGGCAAAGTAATGTGAGAAGTAAGTAAAAAAGTAATAAAAAAAAAAAAAAATAAATAAAAATAAAAATAAAAAAATTTATCTTTATGATTATGAAATGATTTAACGATAAATTTAATAACGAAATAAATAAATTTATTAACCAAATATGAAGTAAACATACATCTTTTTCAAAGATTCCGTAGAAAATTTTATTTTACTTCTGAAGTCGTATTAATGAAATTTAAGAAAAAAAAAAAAAAAATTGTCTGATAGCCATGGTTACTAGTGCTCTCAATCTATTTTATGAGTTCGAGAACTTATTTCACCTGTGCTAATAAGTTATGATAATAATATAATAAAAACAAAGAGTACGTTAAAGGCAGCCGTACTTTAAATTTTAATAAAACAATTAAACGAGAAGTAAAACTATAGCAGCAATAAATGCTAACCGTAGGCAAATAATTTTTCTTACAAAAAGATATAAAATTAACGAGATTGATGAGAGGTGCAATAAATCAGAAAATCAAAGGTTCATAATCAATTCACAATTTTTGTTACATACTTACCAAAGGAAACATTATATATCGATTTACGATAGCCCATTAGTGTCGATAACTGTTTTCGAAGCAATGCTCATCATCTCAATAGCAAGTTCTTGTCATTTTTCATTTTTTTTTTTTTTTTTTATATGGTACCCAATGACACGATGATTACGATGATGATCACATCAAACAGTAGAGGAGAAAGGAATAGAGTGTTATCAACGCTAAGGAGGTATACACCAGATCGACAGGTATTAGCGATCAAACATTCGCTATAGCTGCAGCCACACCTAAGCCTTAATTCCAATGTGGTCCATCACATTGGGAATTCAAGGTATCATAATAGTAGCGCTTCTTATCTATTAAGATATACGATAAGTAATTTGATTTACCACCAATAAACTGATTTAATATTACATGATGGTTCGGAAGATCTATATCTTTGAATACCACGAAGTGTATGGATATGTAGTTAATAATTGAATGTAATTTTCTATGTTCATAAGAGAACAATTCATATTTAATTTATTAAATAATATATTATTAATTAGTTTAATTTATTTTTAATTTATAACCCTCTAATATTATCATAATTAATTAAATTAATTTATATAACTTAAATACATAAATTTTAAAACTCTAATTGTATAAAATATTTTCATAAAAAACAAGTCAGAAAATTATATACGGCTATACCGAATCTTTTATACCCACCACCGTTATCTTTAAAAAAAGGGATGAAAACTAAATTTTAATATTTGGGCGTGCCCGGATTTTTTTCCATTTTTAAGGAACACATCCAGCCAAGGAATACCGTGAAAAACTACCAGAGCGAAACAGCCAGAAAACAATCGTGCCTCCAGCTTATTTTATACTGTAGGCGTGACCTGTGATCGATTCTTTAGTACGAAATGTATGTGAAAGAAATTTCAAATTTCATCCGAATATCTTAATTTTTGCGACCGGTACAATGGTTACCGCAGACATCACATCAGATAACCACATAGACAGACGGACGGACGGACACACATCATATTGATCAAGAATATATACATTTTATGAGTTTTCTGAAGCATTTTTCTTAATGTTACAAACTTTTTCAAAAAAAAAAAAAATTAAATTCCGGTACTCTATGATGTCAAGTGGGCGCTGGTGATTCTTTCCATTTTTGTACCGATACTAGAGGATAGCTGGCTTAATAAATGTAGAAATTTTTAATAGATCAGTCTTCTATAGTTTATGAGGAATAAAAGCAAGAAACTCAACTTTTGTTTTCTTAAAAGCAGAGATGTTCTCAGTTTACGTTGTACGTTGTGAGCGTGTCCAAACTATTTTCAGTACCAAAATTTGTGCAAGAAATTTAAATCTTTTTGAGAAATTTGAATTCGATATCGTGATTTTTGTGGGCAGGAGAATTTTTGCCAAACACATAAAGCCGATGGACATACGAACAGATGGACAGACAGACGGACGAATAGACGGGCAGGCAAACATGCCGACATGCGGACATTGGTATAGATGGACAGACGAACACCCTTAAATTGATTCTAAATTTGTTACTGCTCAAGAGTATGTAACATAGACTTTGTGTGCCCTCTAAAGCTTTCTTTCTACAACTAAGATTAATTGTTTGAAGGACCTTTCAATTATGTTAAAGCCGTTAAAACTGTTTTACATGAAAAAACTTTAAGATAATCATTTAAAGGAAAGCGCGGCTCACGACGATATGCTTTAGATGCTCGCTACAAATTTTAATAGCGCACTCAACACACATATCTAGTAAAATGCATTATTTAGACTTTTAATTGGCACAAAAATTTCTTTTTAGAAAAAGATTGTACTGATCAATGTGAGGTTATATTTTTGTATACATTTTGTAAAAATGAAATGCGTCCAAGAGATAAATTCTAGTTTTGTATGTAAATTATGTTGATTTTTTTTTTTTTTAGATAACATTTTTTGAACTCATCTTTTACGAATGTTTTGCTTTTAAAATTTAAATGTAAGAGAATAATGCGAATATTGCTTGATGTTCTTTTCATGGATTTTGCAGACGCTTTGTAAGCTAATTCCATGTAAACGCTATACGAGACGGTTAGTTTTGTACGAAACAGCGATGCAAGTATCGTTCTTTGATTTCTTTTTGAATTCGACAGATGGCTACTTTGTCAGTTAACTTCTGGTGGGCAATATGCCAGGAAAATTTAATGAGAAAAGCATTGCAAGCGTTGTTTACATTATACGCATCAATGCAAATATTTGTTACTGTGTATAATGGTTTCAATGCGTTTGGTATTCAATCTTATTCATCTCTTACTTTTTGAAAAAAACCAATAGACCCTGTCATGCTAAGGCTAAAAATAATGTTTGTTATGGTTTCACAAAAAATTGTGGGATTTAGATAATCAAAGACAACACTCAATTTTAATGTGAAGTGAATGTACTCATCGACATGTAAAGGTCAGAAACACAATAATAAAAGATATTCACGGGCAATGGCAAATAGAAGTTCATTTAACGACCTTTCAATAAAAGGAAACGAATAAATTACATATATTCATATGTAATTAAAATATATAAATCAACAGAGATATTTATGCAAAAATACCAAAAGAGCCACATACTTCTCATTCTTCTCCTCTTATAATTTGCCCTTATTCACGCACGTTCGATTGCTTCCCAGCAATGTCATAGATGGAAATATGCCGACGTTCGTGGACTTCTTTAGGAATTTCATTAACATTATCAACGACTGGTCGACCAGAGATCGTCTTATCTTTAACATTAAAATTTCCAGAAGGGAATACCTAATGCTTAAATAGCATGAACTTTTTCACAAACTTGCGAACAGGTCTCGCTTTGTTTGAAGTGAAATTGTAAAACAAGGAATTTTGGTTTTTTAGAATTTCGGTTCATTTTAAAATCTCCGCTTAAATTAATAAATGTCAGAATGCTTTTTTTAGTTCTCTTTTGAATTTTTTTGTCTTTTTAATTTTTAAAAAAAAATTAAAAACAATTTTTTTTAAGAATTAAACAATTAAAACATTTTTTTTTTAATTTTTAAAACAAAATCTTTTCTATTTTTTTTTAAATTTTTAAAAAATTTTTTGTTTAACTTTTTTTTAATATTTAAAAATTTAAATTTAAATTTAAATTTAAAAATTTAAAAATTTAAATTTAATTTAAAAAAATTAAAAAAATAAAAAAAAATTTTTAAATATTCTTTATAATATTTTCTTTATATTTTTTTTAAGTTTTAAAAAAAATTTTTTTCATTTTTGTAAAATTTTTCCAAAATTTTTTGCTTAGCTTTTTTTTTTTTGGTTTAAAAATTTTTTTTTTAAATTTTTTTTAAAATTTTCCTTTTAATATGTTTTTTAATTTTTAAAGAAAATATTTTTTTCATTTATTTTGGTGATTTGGCGCCTTTCCGCAGCATTACAGAATTACTTGATATGGTTAACATTAAAAAACTTCTATGACTCTAAAGCGACGAACTTTTTCCTTGACGCGTTCTCATATGAAATCATATTTTTATACTATTTCTGTTGTAATATGCAGATGCTACCAAACAAACCAATTAAAAGTTATTCATTTTATTAAATGTAATTGTGAATATAAGTTTTGAGAGAATTCTTTTTATTAAAATCGAAAGTTTGTTAAAGGAAATGATTCATTTTATATTGTATCTCCTCAGATGTTTTCTCATGGTTGAGTTGAAAGAACTACTCTGCTTTAAAGGCAATTCATGACAGAAATCTTGAATAACAATCAAAAAGATAAATGTCGGTTGAATAAAACCTAATGCTTGTAACATTTTGCAATATGTGCCCGAGAGTTGTCTTGTTAAAAACCAAACAAAAAATCCCATTATCATGTCGTTTACCAAATTCCTTATTGCCCGGCCCAATTGTTCCATTGTTCTTCTCGAAGATGATGCTTTGTTGGTAAATTGTTAGATATATTGAATGCTTAAGAAGGAGAAAAATAAATTTCTGATGTAAAACTTAAAAATTCTTCGTTAATATAAAGAGAGGGCTGGACTACAATATTATCAAATATGATATAGTATTACTTACCCATTCACGCTAACACATAATTACAGATAGAATTTCTAATTTTAAGATAAGCATTAATTGATTAAAGAAAGTGCAAAAAAGAAAATTTCTTACGTTCATGGATTCTTCTGAGGTAAGTTTCAAGGTCGCAATCATGATAGACCGAGACAGACAGACAGACAGACAGACAGACAGACATAAGCAATTTGTTTTTTATGTTCACGTTTTGATTAAAACCACATACTTGATGTGATCTTAAATAGTAATACGAAAGTGTTCCAAGTATTGGATAAATCATACATGTCTCTTAACCAATATCCTATAGAGAGTAGAAAAACAAGGAAGCAAGAACGGGAAAACATTGCCAGGAATGTACCTACTGTTGAGTACGTTATGCGAAAACAAGAAATTACCAGAAAAGCTACAGGCAGAATTTTATTTTTAAATACATGAGCTAAGTTCTAAGCAATTATCTTTTTAAAGAAACAATGATAGAGAAACAAAACAATAATAAAGAAAGTTAAGGCAATTCTTACTAAAGTAAATTATAGAGAAGAAAGAGTATAAAATAAAAAAAAAAAAAATTATTTATCTTTAAGGTGTATTTTCCTCGACATATTTTTATTACTAAAAGAACAAACGTCAACGGAAAGCATGCGTGTGTGTGTGTGTGTGTGTGTGTGTGAAAAATAGAAATAAAATAATAATAGTTTTGCGAAGAAAGAACTAAAAGACAAAATACGTAACGTAAGTTTACAGGAACATCTATTTTTCTTCATATTGATTGAGACTTTTCATGGATATTTTGCAAAGAAATGAAAATTTAAATTATATTTACTTTTTTATTTATTTATTTATTTATTTTTTTTATTTTTATTTTTTCAGAAATACCATCAAAGAACCAACATATACGAACGAATTTCGAAACCTCAAAATTGTCAATGTGTTAATCCCTTTCGAATAATTCTGGTAACAAGTAATTTTAGATTTGTATTGTAACCACAAATATATGGATTCTCCACTTGCATGAAGCGAATGAAATGAGACGAGAAGAGATACGTATCATTTCTTGTTTTTTTTTTTTTTTTTTTTGAATATTGATCATACCATCACTCGTGGTCCAGTTTTGGCTTTTATTGCTTCCATCAGTAGCGAATGCTTGACATTCTCCGTCCGTTGTTGTTGTTGTTATTGTATTTTCTTTATCGTATATAAAATAACAAGATGACGATTAACATATTGGATATGCGTACGTGTGTGTTTTTTAATTTTGTGACACCATTTTGTTTATGTATGTATTTTTGAATGTATGTATGTATGTATGTATGTATGTATGTATGTATGTATCAATTCGGCAATCAACTCTTGGTTTGGCTAACGATGGTTATCATTAAATCCATATGTTTTTGAATGGAAACTTTTGACTTTCATTAAGTATAACAACTGTCGTTATACTGTCAATGTATAGAAGCTGTAGTCATAAAATTGTTGCTTGACTGCATCTGTTTGCGTACATTCTAAGCTTTGTATTCATGTTGGTGTTGATGATGATCGCTTTGAGATTTTTCTGTATCACAAACTAATAATAGTTGTTGTCAGTTCATGTTCTTATACATGGGATTATATGTTTGGTTTATCTACTTATAGCTCTCCACACATGTGCGTAAGTATTTGATTATAAAGATTTAGCGTAATTTGCATTGATTTCCAATTTCTGTTATAATATTCTTGATGTTTGTAATAGCAGCAGCGCATTTTCCAAGTATGAAGATTACGGTGAATCTTGATTGTTCTATTTATAAAGAATTCTCTCTCCCACTCTCTCTCGCTCTCTCTCTCTCTCCCACTCTCTCTCTCACTTTCTCTCTCTCACTCTATCTCTCACTCTCTCTCTCTTTCACTCTCTCCCTCCCACGCTCTCTCTCACGTTCTCTCACTCTCTCTGTCTCTCACTCTCTCTCTTACTCTCTATCTCTTACTCTCTCTCTCTCACTCACTCTCTCTCTCTCTCTCACTCTCTCTCTCTCTCTGACTCCCTCTCACTATCTCTTTCACTCTCCCCCTCACGCTCTCTCTCACGCCCGCTCTCTCACTCTCTTTCTTTCACGCTGTCTCTCACGCGCTCTCTCTCTCGATATCTCTCTCCCTCTCTCTCTCTCCTACTCTCTCTCTCACTCTCACTCTCTCTCTCATGCTCTCTCTCTCACTCTCTCTCTCTCACTCTCACTCTCTCTCTCATGCTCGCTCTCTCACTCTCTCTCTCTCACTCTCTCTTTCACTCTCTTCCTCCCACTCTCTTCCTCCCACTCTCTTCCTCCCACTCTCTCTCTCATGCTCCCTCTCACACTCTCTCTTTCTCACTCTCTCCCACTCTCTCTCTCACTCTTTCTCACTTTCTCTCTCACTCACTCTCTTTCTCACCCTCTATCTCACTTTGTCTTCCTTTCTTCCTTTCTTCATCTCTTTCTTTCTTCCTTCCTTCGAAAAATGTTTAGATAGCTATTACATTCCATTGAATTAGTTTTTCCAAAGAAATTTTCATCCCTATGCGATATTAAAACCGTGTAGAGCGACTGCTAAATAAGCCAAAGGGAACTATTATTTTCTTTTTTTTTTCGGTATAATCTATCTTTTGTTAATGGAGTTTATAGCCGAAGAACGTATTTACGCATGCATATGTACAAGCATAAAATATACTTATCACGGATGTCAAAAGCGTATACAAAGTAATGGAACTTTATGATAGGTTTGCTTTACAGTAACATCCTAAATTTTTCCATATGCCAGCAACGGACATTTACATTCAATTCAGTTCAACGATAAATTTTTTGTGAATATTTTTTTTTTCTGGTTACTTGTGTAAAATTTGTAAATTTGCGTCCACTATGGAAGGGAAAATGCCTTAAAGTTTCGTATCGTTGCCTGTTCATGGTTTCGAGGTTTTTAGATTTACACTTGAATTTTAATAATTTTCATAGTATAGCCATGCGAATAAAGCGAATGAAAATGAGGAAGAGAAAGAGAAAAAGAAAGAGAAAGCAAGAGAGAAGAAAGAGAGAGCTACAAAAGCAGGACTAAGAGCAATAAAATCTTCCGCAATAATTACGAAAGTGGGTCGCACGCAAATCATTATAATGTTGCTTTGGTGTTGGGTCGCATACATAATGTTCGCGTTTATGCAAAATTCGTCTACCGCTTGTATTTGCAAGAAAAACAATTTGCATTAGCTCCGCATGTGATTACAATGCAAATCAAAAAATAAAAAAAATTTATAATAAAAAATTAAAATCAAATTTATACGCATGACTGAATTAAATTTTAGTTATTGAAAACATATATAGCATTCACTGCATTTAAATATAAAATAATTAAATGCTAAATAATTTCGAAATTTCTTTTGTTCTTTTTTTTGTTTTTACACCAATAATATATCAGATTATTGTGGTCAATATATTGAATTGTTGTTATTGTTTTCAGTTATAATTTTACATATATATGTGTATATATTTTTTTATTCATTAACGAACCTATTAAAATATATAATTTAAATAATAAAACATATTTCTTTTTTATAAACTATCACTTGCTTTGGCATAATTAGCTTAAGTTTCGTTACGTTGAGTTAAACATATTTTGCCGAACAGATGTTGCTTCATTGCTCGCTAAAGCATCTGTATCTGTGTATCAAAGCATATCACAATTTTCAAACCTTATTATTTTGCTTAGAAATCCAAGGATTCTATTAAAATCTTTTCCTTGTTTGTTGTTTTCAAATGTAGTTCAATAATGTGATTATGGAGCTGAAAAGCTTTATATATCATCCGAAGTAGATCGATTACAAAATTCTATTGCTAAAGTATTCAATTATTGCTTATCGCCAAGCATTATATCTTTCTTCATTCATGCGCGAAGGTAAACATAAGTTTACGGTTTTCGCAGTTAACGTGAAAACTCTTTCAGATGATTGCTAAAATAAACTGACGAAACGTAATTTTTTTTCTTTTGGCTTCTTTGTTGAGGGTTTGCACTAGTTTTTTAGTAGGAATGCAGAGTATACTCAAAAAACAGATTCTCACATTTTGCAAAAATTTGCCTCACAAAAAAAAAAAAAAAAAAAAAATCTTACTTTTTCCACGCATATTTCTGTTCTGCCAAGAAATTCTGCTCACCTTTGCTAAAAGTGTATAATTTTCCAGTTCTAGTTTTGCAAATATTTGCAAGCCGGAATTTCACGTTGAAAAGTAACGTTTTGTATGTTCTGGCCAAAATTATTTTTTTGTTGAAAATTATAGAAATGCTACAGTGTTTCAATGCAAAGCTCGAAAACAAGAATCACAGAAGAAAAATCATTTATATCAAGACTTGGCAAATACAAATCAGAGACCACGTAAGGCGAACGTATTTTTGATTAAATCAAGTCGACCTTATCTACTGTCGTTGAAAAGCTGACGTTCAAAATTTTGAAGTTTATCTTGCATAAATGCACGCAAATGAAGTTGGTTTAAATGCCACCACTTATAAGTATTGTCATGAAAAATTATAATCTTTATATGATAATGAACTCTAATCATTAGTAACTTATGACTTATAAGAAATAGTTGAGGACGAAAGAAATCTTTGACAAGAGAATTGAATTTACTAAATTTGCTGCATATCAGTTAACGCTTTAGGCCGCCCACGTTATAAGAATTACCATGTAAAGTATGCCTTTGCATGGACAGAATAATTTAGTTTTTTTCATCACGTAAGTGAAGGAAAAATTGAAATAAACAAGGTGGTGTAGGATATTTAGTAGACGGACTTGTCCGCCTATAATGTTTTTTTTATTTTTTTTTTTTATATTCACTTTCCAGTTGCAGAGAAAATTATCACATCTCAATATTTTACTAATTCAAATATTTCCCTTATATTATTAAAAATATTTCTTTTTTAGTCTAAAAAAGTTTTTATCGAAATTTTTTCTCTAACCATATGTAGATATATATCAAATCGATATTTAATTAAAAAACAAATAAGTAAATAATATATTAGACTATGCCGCATCTTTTACAAGCATCATCTATTACTTTAAAAAAATAAATAAATTTTAACAGGTGGGTGTGGCCGATTTTTTTTTATCTTTATGAAATACCGTGAAAATTGTTATTGTGTAGTCTATGAGTAGTGAGCAATATACAGAGGCGTTTTCAACTTATTTTATACTATAGACGTGGCCTGTAACCGATTTAGCCCATCTTCATTACTAATGTATGTGAAAGAACTTTCAATGTTGTTGCTAAATTTCATTCAGTTATCTTAATTTTTGGCGACTGGGAAAATGTTTATCGCAGGCATTACACGGAGAAACAGACAGACACCTGGACAAAGGAACGGATGGTTACGCCTACATAAATTTCGAATTGGATACTGATCAAGGGTATATACACTTTACGAAGTTTCGGAAACTTCTTTCTCAAGGTTACAAACGTTTTCACAAAACAATTACATTCCAATACTCTGTTATGTCATACTAGATATGATACTAGAGGATAGTTAGCTCAAAAAATGTGGAAATTTTGATAGATCTGTCTTTCATGATTTACGTTGTACTGCGGGCGAGTCTTTTGATCGATTTGTACCATTTTTAATACCAACCTGCATGCAGGAATTTTCAATTTTTCTGCCACATTTGCAGCCGATATCTCCATTTCTTCGGCTAGAAAACTGTTTACCACATACGTGGCATGAACGGAAACACGTAGAGACGGACAGACGGACAGATGGACAGATGGACAGATGGATAGATGGACAGACGGATAGGTGGACAGACGTACAGATTGACAGACGGACAGATGGACCGATGGACACATGGACGAACAGGCATATGGATAGACAAAGACATGGACAGACGGACATATGGACAAACGGACCCATGGACAGACCGACGCATGGTTAGACGAACGCATGGACAGACCGACGCATGGTTAGACGAACGCATGGACAAACGGGCCCATAGACAAACGGACCCGTGAAGAAGCGGACGCATGGACAAACAGACACATGAACAAACGGACACATAGATAGACGGATACATGAACAAACGGAGAGACGGGCAGACGGATAGACGGACAGGAGGATAGAAGGACAGACGGACACATGGACAGACGTATACATGGACAGACGGACACATGAACAGACACACATGCTTAAATCGATTTTAAATTTGATGCTGATCAAGAATATACAAACCTTGCACGTAATATATATACTTTTTCCAAAGCTTCCTTCTTGGTATTGCAAACAAAATGACGAAACTAATATACCTCCTATCCCTCAGTAGTGGATACAAAAAATAAATAACTTACTATTATGCCACTTGAAATTAGTTCATATCATTATTGCTTATCTGACTAATGCAATCCGTAGCGTCATCGTTACCCTGCCTAACATCTGAAAGATGTTATTTAATAGCAATGTATATTGAAATGTAATGTTTAATGTTTTTTTTTTTCTTTTTGTTTTTATAGTACGTAATGTTTTTATATTTAAAAAAAAAATCTCGTAGAATGTTTTGAAAAAAATATTTGCTTTTCAATTATATTAAAAATCAAATAAAGGATGAAATGATAAGCTTAGAAATTTTCCGATATGTTTATGCTTACAACTATGAAAAAGTTAATTCAAAAAGAAAAATAAATAAATAAATAAAT
>KK351184.1:113958-131360 GCA_000671755.1 Glossina brevipalpis
CTAATAGTAATTTGACATAAAAACTAACTATTCGAAATTTGGGATACGTAGATCTCTTTTTCAACCTCATCCCATATATAAACTTTCTACTACAAAATAAACCTCGGAATAACAAAAGATTCTGATCTTTAATATGTTATAATGAAAATTAATCCTTGTTAGTAATTTGATATAAAAATTAATTGAACTGAATTTGGACCACGTAGATCTATTTTTTCGGAATCACCTCATTTAAGTGTTCTCATGAAAAGTAACCCTTTATATGTCCAAAAGATCAATTTTTTGATATTTTATAATGAAAATGAGTTCGTAATAATAACTTACCATAAAACTTAATTATACCAAATTTTGATCGCGTAGATCAATTTTTGGATAACACTGTGACATATTTATAATTTTTCATGTTTTTCTCACAAAAGTAAGTGAAGAATTACATGAGGGAAAGTGATAGCGTAAAATATTTAATAGTCAAGCTTGGCCAAATGTACTTTTTTCTCTTATGGTTAACTCAGTACAAAACCAAGAGTGAAATATTTATTCTGGGTTACGCCAAAACTTCAAGAAGAAGTAATAACTACTTGTCTTCAATTTCCATGCAACAAATATGCTAAGCATAGTTGAAGCGCTTTAATTACCTGTGCTTGTCAATTCTTTTCATTTTTTTTCCAATTTATTTACTTTAATTGTAATATTTACTTTCGCCTCTTAAATTGTTTAAATTAAGTTTAGTAATTGAGTTCTTTTATTATTTGCAACTTTTTTTTTTTCTTTCTTTTAAGTTCTCAATTTTTTTTTAACATTTGAAAAATTTAATTGCTTTCAACTACAATAACATAAAAATATACCTTATTACGCCTCACTCTTTGTGTGACGTATGCTTGACTGACTATATGTGTCTTAGGTTTCAGGTACACTACACCACGTTTCCCTCATACTGCCCTGTATCCTATGGCTTAGTAGTAGTTTGGAACGAACATTTAAAAATGGTTTGGATCGCACTATTACTATTACAACCGCTCCCCATATTAAAGTGAAAAATTTTCCTTATAGACAATTTTTCCAAATTTTTTTTGTAGCAAATTGAGCCATCATCGCAGTTAAAGGTATGTGCAACACGATAAGATATTTGGAAGTGCCCGAAATATCAATTGTAAAATAGTGATGTTATGTTGACAGGAAAGCAAGTTAACTAAAACCTTATAAAAAGAATTAAAGGAGAGTCTAACTAACCGATTACCAGTAAGTTACTACTTGAATGATTTTGCTTGATTTCGACCTGCCTTGACTATGTTATTACAATCAATTTGGTACGATTCCTTCCGTTTGTTATTGTGACACAATTAACTGAAATTATTGTAATGTTTTATTCATATTTGTCAAATATTAGCAAATTTATTGTGTAAATCAGAGAAATAAAATAAAAATTAAAAACCTGTTGGCGCTAATGTTTCATTGTGTTTTATTCATAATGGATTAAAAATGGCTTTTTTTGGTAATCGCGCACTCATAATTAAATTTATTTAATAACAATTCGTGCTTGTAGCTTTTATTTAATCTTTTTTTCTTTTTTTTTTTTTAATTCTTTTCAATTATTGTTTTATTCTATTACTGATGGTAGTTTGTTACAAAATCTCATTTAATATCAATACTTGCATTAATGGATAGCATTCATACATAATACGATTATCGAATTGTCGGTCTTACCAATCATCATCTACCAGGAAAGAGCTGAGTATTAAATAAGTTTTCATATTTGTGTGTTTTAAATTTAATTATTTATTTATTATATTAATATTATTATTACTATTATTATTATAATTATAATTATAATTACTATTATTATTATTATTATTATTATTATAATTAATAATCATTGACTTAAACTTAATTAGACGAGGAGTCAAATAACAATCACATATACAATTATATTTATGTCCACTTATGTTTGGATAAATGTTGTTTCACAACTNGTATATTATGCATAACATACCATACCATACATGTTGCTATCAATTCATTGCATCAATTTATTGTATTCACACTTCAACTAAACTTAAGTGCAGTTTTGTCACACATCCTAAGGACTTTATATATATATATATATATATATGTGTATATATATAATAATCAATTGACATAATATACAATTTTGCGATATCTTCTACCTTTTGTCGAGTCACCTCGAACTCTTCATGTAATATAAAATAGATGTTTATTTAAGTCTTACGGGAGTTAAATATGCTTAAGAATGCATTCCTATGCACACAGTGAGGATAATACAATCGTTATTATTAATTTCAAAATATATTGTTACACACATATGTAAACATAAAATATTATATTTATGTCCGTACGTGCATTAAATTGGCTTTGTATGTTTGTATGTTATATTATTATATTGAAAAATATCAACACTACCGCAAAGATAGTTTTCGTGTTAATCCCCGAGCAACCCAACTTTTCTTTTTTTTTATTTTTGATACGCATACACTTTTGGTACACAATTTCTGTTTATAAGCTCTTAAGATTTGTACTTTTAATTAATATTATTTCGTCCATGATTGCGTTAAATTTATTTCGTTACATAAATGAAAAGTTCTTTATTGTTTAACTTAATAAATAATATTTTCACAATATGAACATGAACATATATATCTTGTGTACAGTGAAACAAGTCGACTGTACATAGATAATGTCATCCAGTTTACTTCGGGATTTATTAGTATAAGTGCAAGAAGCAAACCAGAGAAGCATAATTTCTCTATACAAATACAATGATTGCCGTGGGATTAAAATTCCAAAAATTGATACATAAACGAATTTAACTGAAATTTTACTTTTTGTATAAGATATCACTTAGATATGCACCCAGAAAAGGGGTATCTTTCAGATGTTTTAAGTTCTCTGAGAGCTAATAACTTACGCTGTTATTTGAAGGTTCTCCTTTGGCGAAGTAAATAATGGATATTATTCGATATTATTCGTTATTCTCTAGACCGAATATCGAAAAATTAAAAACGAGAAACACATCAGAGACTCTGCCTGTCTATCCCTTGTCTGTCCGCGAATATTTGTGGTCAACCTACAGTTCGCTATTTTTTAAATATTTTGACGAAATTTTGTATACTGGCCTTTTTTTGGTCCGAAAAACGAACGCTGTTGAAAATAGATCCGATCGAACTATTTTTACGAGCACACGTCCCATATAGCGCCCCATTTGAAAATATCTTTTATATAACAAAAATCGATAAAAATTATTATTGTAGTATATGAAATAAATGTGAAAATTTTAGACCGGATGGGACCGCTTGCTCTGACAAACTTTTTTACAAAAAATAAGCTTTTATATGGTAAGCGGTAAGAAAGTTATATACGACTATGCCGAATCGTTTGCACGCACCACCTTATCTAAAAAAAGGGAAAAAAATTAAATTATAATAGGTGGGCGTGGCAATGAAACAACTTCCAATCTTTGTGCCAAATTTGAAACCGATATCTTCATTTTTGCGGCCAGAATAATGTTTACCACAAACATTACACAACGAACAGAGGGACAAACGAATATGCTTAAATCGATTCTAAATTTGATGCTAATCAAGTATATATATATATATATATACTTTATGGAGTCTCCGAAGTTTCCCTTTGGTAGTTACAAACCAGATGACAAAATTAAATATACCCTTCACCTTTGGTGGCCTGAATTTTAAGATATTATAATGAAAAAAAGTCTCTAATAATAATTAGACATAAAATTTAACTGTACCGAATTTGGACTATGTAGATCTCTTTTTCGACCTCATCCCATATATAAGCCCTTTCCTAAAAAATAAACTGCGGAATAACAAAAGAGTCTGATCTTTAGTATTTTTTAATACAAATAAATCNTTTTTTTTTTTTTTTTTTTTTTTTTTTTTTTTTTTTTTTTGTTTTATATTATTAGAGTATCTTGAGCTGAGAGAAAATTTGAACAACAACATGTGCATCTCTTCAGACCAAATGTGCACATTTTGTACATCTTATATACAGCAACTATATATCGTAAATCAATTATGTACTATATATATTTAAGAAAATTGTACTTTTAACCGACCAACAATGCCTTCAGTTATAGACCAAGAAATATTACAAATATTCATTTGACTTAAATACCTTTCACACCAAACAATTTTACATTCCATTCAAAGAAAAACAAAATCATTTTCATTATCATATGACCTCTAGATAACACTAGCTTATGTTCTTGAAAAATTTCGAATCAGTTGCAATTCTCATCAGAGATATTACTAAAATTATATAAAAATCTTGTCGTTTGCTTTGCCGCGATGACTTATTCCTGCTTGAATGCGGATCGTTACCTTAACATATTAAGAGAGGGACTTACGCATAGACAGACCATATGGATATAACAATTTAAAGATTTAAAAGTTTATAAATATTTTAATAATGCTTTTGTCAACGCCTCATAAAGGCCATCCTGCGATGTTGGACATAAAAAGCATATTTTCAAGCTGACCATTTTATTATTAAATATTTTGTGAGTACTTACTTACATCTGTATATGTATATTTAGATATATATGTATGTTTATTTATATATAATAATAATAATAATAATGTTTTTTTATATATAATAATAATATATAAGTTAAGTGTTGATTATATAGTAGATAAGAAACTCTTATAATACTAAGTCTAGTTGTGATAAATTTAAAATAGAAAATAAAATAGAAAATTTATTTAATGTATTTACATGTTGGTATTTTTGACCAAATAATATTGAAACTAAAAAAAAGAATTATAAATAAATAAATAAATAAATAAATAAATAAATAAAAAAAAAAATAAATAAAAACTAGGACAACAACAATAGAAAGTAATTACTATGAGGCCTTAAAAGCAGGAGAAGCAAAATGGCAACAACAGACAAAAAAAAGTTGAGGAAAATAACAAAANTACGAATACACATATTATCGTGTAACAATCACAAAGTATATAATATGATTGGTTTGTCATTAAATGCGTAACAGTTAAATACAGTTACGCAGTAGAGATCTTTTAAACATATTTATATTCCGTCCACATATAACCCCTATCTACTTAACAGGTGTTTTCGATTTGATATTCTAGACTAAATATTTCTATGAAGACAAACTAACTTCATTTTCTCTTTAATGAAGACTATGCAATTAAGCTTTGGCGACAAGTAACTACGTTAAACCACTCAATACCTAAGTCCATATATCTGGTTGTCAATTTGTTTTTATGACTATCGTTTTTCTATGCTTTTTCTAAAATATTGAATCTAATATATAAATGGTTTGCTTGCTTTTCATTTACATTGAATAAAATTCGGAAGTTACCCACAACTTGAATGAATTTAATAATTGGAAATTTTATTTCTTAATGTTGTGTGTGTAAGTTAATCTTTTTATTATCGTATATGTTAAATGTATGTTACGTAACAGGTATGCAATATGATGCTTACGGTAACATACGATGAAATATCTCTTTATAGGAGCACTCCTGCTATATATATATATATATATATATATATATATCATGTTACATTTTCAAAATGGAATGCGTACGCTTACATGGGATGTTATGCTTACGTTCTTATCATGTGAAAAGTCACTCTCAGATATGCATTCTTGAGTTTCGTGGAAATAATTTATAAAAAAAAACACAATACAACAACACAAAAACGACAACAAATAATGGATTTCGAAAGTGTTCTAAGTTCATTTAAAAGTTACTATATAATCTGATTATCAGAAAAAAAAGAATGCAATTCCTAAATGAAATTATAAACTCATTAACGTGATGCTTTGTAGTGAGCAATCATTTATTTATTTATTTTCTCTCTGATTTTAATTCATTGTATTTAATATTCATTATATTTTTTCTGTTCAATTCTGTTCAATCTTGTAAGCGTACGTCATCAACGTACGTGAAAAACAGTTATTGTAATATTTTAGACGATTCGATCACGCGCTCACGCGAACATTATTCGGTTATATTATTTACGAAGATATTCTAATACTATTACAATCCTATCAATTCTTTATGTATTTACTCATATTTCGTAAGTGACCATGAGAGAGAGAGAGAGAGAGAGAGAGAGAGATAAAGAGCAGATATTACTCTCATATTATCAATAATAATAAATCCTTCAAATAAATCTCTATTGATTGGTAATCTTTTGTAAACCGATATACGTATTTTGTATTAATAATTCTGATGATTGTAGAAATAATGTCAATACAATATTAATTGTAAATTGTTATTGTAAATGGATTAACGAACGATCTCATCTCGAATAAGAATATAAAAAAAAAAAATTCTTTATTATTACTTATTATAATAATTCTTTACCTGTGGCCCGCTTATTTCAATAAAGCCTATATCTGTTTCTGTATACAGCTTATACAGTATGCGATATTTGTTCCAGATTGAACTTTCATGTTTGTTTTCTTTTTTTTTTTTCTCCATACTATTATAAAAGCTTTTTTATTTTGTTGTTTAACATAGTTTATCGCCCTAGTTAATGTAATCAAATGCAACTTAACGATAAGTTTTAGTGATGCACTTAATACCACAAAATTTATTTGTTGTTTTTATAATTTTTTTTATTTATTTATTTATTTTTTTTTTCTTGTTCAATGTTTAGTAAAATTTGGCAAAGAGTTTAGGAAGGGAGAGATTATCTATATTTTTGTAACTTTTTCAGATTAGCAAATAATAACGATTACTTGATCTAAGGTTTAATTTGCCTAAGAACTTTAAAGTTAATTAAATGCAATTCGCTTTCAATATTTCATTGAAATATAGAACAAATTTTCAAAATTATTTTTAGATTATTTTTTATAGGTTTTACTGTTTGGCAAAAAATTTCTACTTAACACATTTAACGGCATACAATTTCTACTGTAGTATGTGTGTTTAGATGAAAATAAATAAAGTACGAAGTATTTCTGAAACTTTAAGACGCTCATCATATAGAACTAGAACTAGAACTAGAAAATTGGCTTTATTTCTCATTACTTCCGTCCCGCCGAGTGAATGAAAACCGACCTCTTGTCAGTAAAAACACAACGAGACAATGAGGGAGAGAGGCAGAGGCATATACAGAAAGAGAGAGAGAGAGATAAAGAGAGAAAGAGAAAGAGAGAGGCAGAGAGAGAGAGAGAGAGGGAGAAAGAAAGAGACAGAAAGAGAGATAGAATTGATTATATAGTTTATATTGTATTTTCTCTTTCTTGATTTTATTGTAACGTACATCTCATGCTCACTGGATTGTTGGAGTTGTCCGGGTGGCGACTTAAGTGTTCTAAATTTAATTCTAATTGGCACACTGCTTGTAGCAGTTCCTATGTTATCATCAATATGAGCGGTAAAAACTTATTTTCTATTTTATTTATTTTATTATTATAACTTTTTTTTATTTATTCTATTAAGTTGTTGTTCACCTCATAGCCTATTTGCATTTTAGTTATCGTTTTCTACTTTCAATACAGACGCATATTAAATTATGTCTATATATGTATGTGTTGGTCTCCCTTAACGCATACTTAACATTTTCGTTGCTTTTTCCATGTACAGGCTTAAATAGTTTTAGTATCTAATGCTTTTTTGATTTAATTTAACAAAAAGATTTAGCATTTCAGTCGACGATGTGTTGAGTAATTCACCTTAAATCCGATATAAGCCTTGATATTAACTGCCATTCACATCTACGGTTATCGGAATATGAGCACATAGGCCACCATTCGCTAAACCGTTTGAATAATGCAATGGTGGCGAAGCCGGGGGTGTAAGAGGTGTATTTACCAACTTACCATTGCTGGTTAAGTCCAAAGTAGCAGATGCAGGGGGTTGCGGTGGTGGAATTACTGAATACACATTATTCATTGAGTTTTCATCGCCTACCTTATGTAACTCTTTCAATCCATTGGTGTGCATTTCAACTGTTGGCACTAATTCAGTTATATTAATCGATCTCATATCTATTTCACTTTCATTCGTAAGTGGAAGTGGAGACGGTGGTGGAGGCAAAGATTCCAATTGAATTGTTTCCAATGAACTCGCATCATTTTCTAATGCGTCATCATCATTGTTAGGTGGTTCTGGTAAACTTATTAAACTGTCATAACCATTCTCATCAACAATCTCAATTTCCTTAACTCCATTCGTTTTGATTAACGAATTGTCGGGTATCAAATCAGGGAGTGAATCGTTTGCATTTAGTGGAGTGTCGCATTTTTCAATAGAATTATTTACGAGAGATGAATGACCCAAACAGTTGGAAGTAATTTTAGAAACGTCTTTTTTTATTTGACGATGAGTTTCATCATTATTTATTAAATTTCGTTCCTCATCTATTGGCTGAGGTAATTTTTGGGTACACTCTTTCTTTACAAAAGTTTCATTGGGTTCTTCGTTTTTTATTTTGAGTTGATTATTTCTGCGTTCATCTGACTCATCTTGTTCTTCATCTTTTTCGGTTACAATTTCTGAATTTATAGAAATATTTTCATGCTCAGATATTTGTTTATGATCTAAATTTTCAATTGCTTTTGTATTCTCGTTGACAGTCTGTTTAGTTACGCCTTCTTCTTCCTTTCCTTCTTGCTTAATTACTTCTGAGCTACTTACCAGATGACGTTTTAATATATTACTTTTAGTCAACTCCATGTTTATTTCCTTAGTTTTATCCAGATTTTCATCTTGATTATGCCCATTTTCTGAATTATGATCATCATCTTTTAAGTTGTGATTCAAGTTTTCTTTATTGGTTGCATTCTGAACGGGCGATACCAAGGCGTACTCATTATTTTCAATAACATATAATGCCTGATTTCCATAATTGTAAGCCTTATTGGAATCATTCGATGAAGTGCTACTCAAATCGGACTGTGATAAGCCCGTATTTACTTGTGTTAATTCATTGTCAACACATTCTTGTTGAGGCGAATGCACTGGCTCATCGACTTCTTCGATCTGATGAAGATTTCTAGACGGTTCTTCATTGTCAGGTGGTGGGGAATGAATCTGAACCCTTTCATTGTTGTGAGTGATTTTATCTTTCATCACTTTGTAACCTATATCACCGTTTTGCTTACCATCAAAGGCGGCCAACATTCGTTCCGAACTTTCAGTAATTGGACTCTCAGGTATGCACTTTGAGTCAATACCACGAGCTACCTCAACCACAAATACCCCGTCTTTGTTATAATCCATTTTAGTTTCTCGTGCCACACGTGATATATCCTTAAAAGATATCATTAACAGCACAATGTTATGTTACAAAAATGTATGAAGATATTATGAAGCAACAAATCAAAATATTATTTGAAAAGAACATTAAAAGCTAAAAAAAAAAATAAATAAAAAACGAAACGTGCATGAAAGTAAGTGAAAACACAGCCTATAAGAAAATCCAGTTTAATGGGGTAGAGAGACCGTCTTAGAATATTAACGAGTAAAACAACGAGCAGTAATGTATGCAAAACTACACAGATAGACTATTTACACAGTGTGTATGTGTTTTTAAAGACAACAACCAAACATACAATATATTTACAACATCAATATCGCAATAGGGATTGTGTTAAATGTGTACTTAAAAAGAGAGAAAGACAGAGAAAAAAAGAGAGAGAGAGAGAGACAGAGAGAGAGAGAGAGAGAGAGAGAGAGAGAGACAAAAACACATCTAAGACATATACAGTTAAAGAAAGAAGCACAACGATCTGTGTCGACTTACATTGCGCTCTTCGGTCTCTACAATTAGCAAATTATTTTCCAAGGTCATCTTGGTTATTGAACCATTTGGACCACACTTATTTCCCTGCACGGAATTTATCAAAGACGGCACGGATAAGGATAATAGGCCGTCAATAGTTTTGCAAGAATTTGTAGATAAAACGCGTTTTGAATTCTCTAATTGAGTGGATGCTTTCATTTGGCTTTTATTTTCAGAGTTATCGTTGGACGATAGTTGAGATTTTATTAAAATATCCTTTCGTTCAATTGCTGGGGGTGTATGGGATCGAACAGTAGACGACTGTAATGGTAAAGCAGAGAGGAAAAGAGAGAGAGAGAGAGAGAGAGAGAGAGTCAGAGAAAACTCATAGAGAAGATGCCTTCAAATTTAAGTCTAATATATCGGAAATGTCTTCAATAATTTCTAATCTGCTCGTTTCCTCTAAAACAAAAAAGCAATCTATCTGGCCCGTCTCCCATATATAATTAAGGATAATCTTATTGAATCATTTTATGGTTCGCTAAAATTAATTTAACGGAATCAATTAATTTTATTCAGTTCATGTGATTTTCCTCTTGTCCAAGTTTCGCGGAACAATGGTACATGACTGGATGATGATGACCGCAAATTAAAATAGAAAAAAACACATAAAGAGAGAGAGAGAGAGAGAGAGAGAGAGAGAGAGATCGAGAGAGACAGAGAGATAGAAGAGGAAAAAGGAAAGAGAGAAAGAGAGAGACAAGATATATATTCGACTTGAACCGAATTTTGTACCCACCACCTATATTATTAGTTCTTGAAATTGTTTCACCCTGATCTTCCACTTTGATCTTCACAAGGTATTTAAATCTGAATATTATTTTCTTAAAAAGTGGACAATAATTCTAAATAAAGAGAATAGAGAAGCAGCTCGATCTAAATTATTTTTCTTATTTTACTTTTGTAGTTAAAATATAGATCTGAATATTTAATCTCCTTTTTTTTATTTATTTATATTTCGAATAATAAATTTGCTCTAAGAATTGATTTCATTTATTTATAATAGTGGTGGAGCCATTCAGTTCGATTGATTTGTAAATGTGAATCTACCACCATATTGTATAGTATGAGATCAAACCAAATTAAAACAGATATACTTTATGGGAACCTTTGAATGAATCGTCCGGTGGTGGATATGAAGAGAAAGAACTGAAAGTAGATGAAAACGATGACAAGAAAAACATTGTTTTACCTCATCTCTTTCAACACCATCATCGTATATATGCTTTCTAGATGAGTCCTTAGATTCCGGGATTACAGCGTTGTCCGCTGAATTTGATTGATATTTATTGTAAAGATATCTTAGAAAAACGTAAGCAACAAATGATGGTTAGTGTCGAAAAGTAAAAGTAAAAGCAAAAGATGCATTTATGCAAACACATCACTCAATTTTATTTCACTTACCTTAAAGCACAAAACATCGATACACTAACCACCAGCGGTAGTATAATAATAAAAAATCCAATTACCAGAGAAACTAAGTTTACCATCTCTGTGAAATGAATAATGGTTTTGAAAAAAAAACAACAACAAAAAAAGGCATTAGCAACTTAACACCACATATCTTCTGGTATGTCAAAGAAGTGAACAAACGACATACTTGTCAGTGTTATCAATTACTACTACTACACCGCTATCTTCCTTAATTATACTCACCAGCATCTTTGTCAGGTAAATCATTCGAATCTATATTCAGAGAAGAAAATGCTGTAGCATTACTTAAGCGCTCTGTTGCTGCCGAATAAGTTACGTTGAAAGAAGTATTATTAACGCCTGTTTTGCTAAGCAACTCTTTCAGGGTTTCGTTTTGCTCATAGCCGCCAACATCTGCCATCAATTCATCCTTACGCATATTATTAACGCCGTAGTTCACCGAAAAGTGAGCATAGTCGGCTGCATGATTTGGTTTATTGTTCCTCATGGCAGCTGGATTGCCAAAGGGATATGATCCCTCAACACCGTCAAATCCGCCATCAGCACTCTCGTCTATGAGGTCGCCGCCGTATTGTATTGACGACTCGACAAGCCTTTCTTCATCGTTGCCATTGGTATTCATGGCATTCTCGTCAACGTAGTTAATGTTGTTGCTGTTTTCGTTTTCGTACACGCCTGAGCGATGCTGTTGCGCTTCGTTAGGCATGAAATCAATTTCTTTCAGTTCAATTTGAGGTGGCAGTTCACCTATGACGGGTACCCCTATAGAAATTTCCGGCAATATGGCTGGCTGTATAATAATATCAGGCCGTTGTGTAACAATACGTTCTGGTGCTACAGTTGTAGTCACAGTAGTATCTGGACTTTGTTCGACTTCAATTATGGACTCGCCCACATAGGTAACATCAAGTGGCGGAGCAGCTTCGTTTTGATTACGATATATTTTCAGGGAGTCTGCTTGATTATGTCTCGGGGATAATATAATGTCCTCCTCGTATAAGTGATGGGGTTGAAATGTCTCCTCCTCGCCATTATGTATATTCGGATGCGTACTCGCCATATAGTTGACAGGGAAAAATTGATTTTCTAACTTCGTTTTACGTTCTTGCTGTTGTTCGTATGAAGTTTTTCCAGTCGGCAAAGATTCCCCGACTTTAACTTCTGTATTGGAAATGTAAAAAATTGTATCAGAATCTCGATCAAAATTGGGTTGGTAAGGTGGTGGTGGAGGGGGTGGAGGTGGGGTTGCAAAGTTTTCGCCCATCTTGGGCATGAATAATTCATCATTGCTGCCAAGAGATTTTAATTTTGATTTTGAATGTGTTTCATTGTCCGTATCGATTATTTCCACCACCAGAATTTCATCGTTACTTCCTTTGTTGCGAGTAATGTCCGGCGACTCTGTCTGTCCCGTTGCCAAATTGATAGGTAGTCTGATATTAATATCGTTGTTACCTTTACCTTCGTAATAATTTTCTGTTTTCTCATTTTCATTGACTCCGTAATCATTATGGATAAAAGAAAAGTCCAGATCTTCACTATCATTGCCTCCAAAGGATTCCGAAACGTTAATGTGAATTTCTATGGCCGCAGGTTCTGGTCGGCCAGAAATCACGCGCACAGCTGTCAAATTAATAGACTGCGGTGTAGAAGTCTCACTGCGATCTATTACATATTGTGTGAAGCGCTCTTGTTGTGTGGAAGATGAAGGTAGTTTAGTGGTCCCACGTGTTAGCGTACTATTTAAGAGAGGGGCTGCCTCGAAATCTTTGAAGTTAGTAGAAGCAACAATAGAATCTATTGTAGAGTCATATATCTCAATTTGTATATCAGAAATTTTTGATTCCGTCTTCTTTTCCAAATCAGCAGATTTTGTTTTCGAAGTCAGCACCACATTGGCAGTCTCTGAAGGTGTTGTAGTAACCGTCACCAACTCTGGTACTTGGAATACCGTAGTAGAAAGAACAGTTGGAAATAAATTTTCATGTTTCACTGGGGTCACGTTAGCGAATGAAATGGTTAATGGTAACCCTGCGGAAGTCGGATGGAGGTTAACTGTGGATTTAATTCCTACAATATGTTCGTTCATTTGTCGACTTTCAATAGGTGCTTTGTAAAGTATTTTTCGATTTGTCTCATTCTTATGAGAGCCATGAGATGTTTTTCCAGCCATGATTATTGGTCCCAAATAATTATATTTTTTGACTAGATTACCTGGAGTACTGGTAGTAATGATTACATCAGTTTTTAGAGGTTCATTATCGTTCTGCACCAATTTTGAGATGTTTGTTAACGTAAAATGAGTGTTCGGCTTTTCAACGGCATCATCAATGTCAAGTGTTTCGAGGAAATGCTTATCAATTAATTGTTTCTTTCTAGTTACCTTTACACCGTCATGACCATCACTATAATGATACTCATGTGCCGATCGATTTAAATTTTCAATTGCTCTAAAGTCATGTTTCTCCAAATCGATAAGCTTTATGACAGTTTCCGTGGTGGTTGCTGTAGAAAATTCTGTACGTAATGTAGTATTCATTTCAATGAGACTCGCATTCATTTGCCTCTCTGCTGATTTCGTATTTACAACCGGTGTAAGCCCCGATTTAGATATTGCAGTATATTGAACTTCGTTTACCGTAAGTTCAGGACTTTGCGTGGTATTCGACGCTCTATTCTCATCAAGTAAAGTAATTTCTTTAATTGATTCTTGTTGAAGTTCTATCTCTTTAAGTTCCTTTTGCTTAAGAGAATCTGCATATGTAATGTTTTTGTTTAATACTGCCATTGATGGAATTCTAGTAACAATTGTATTATAGTCCGTACGACTATGAGTACTAAGTGATGTGTCGTATGCCTGTATTGTGGTTGTTTCAATATCCTCAATTTGATCTTCATTCGTTACTGTCTGTGTCTGTGATTTTCTAATGTCTGTTGATGGCGTTTTCATTGTTGCTGTTTTAGTCAATGTTTCCATGTTTACCATTTGTGTACTTTCTTCTCTATGAAGTTTTATACGTTGACGTTGTAGTGGTAAAGTTGACGTAGCATTTATTAGAGAAATTGACGTTGAAGGTATCGTTGATGATGTGAGCAGCAATATTGCTTCCTTTTCCATTTGTGGCATCTTTTTCCTGTTTTTGGTTTTGTTACTTATAGTCGATTTTTCCGTTAATTGTGTTGCTGATAGCAATTGTTGTAACTGATGTTCATTGGTAAACGTTGCAGGTGTTATCGTGATATTATCTGCAAACGATTTAATTGCAAATAGGGGCATTAACGTGGTCTTTTTAATGCCAGTACTATTTTTGATGCTATGAAAAATTTTCGATTCCATACTTTGCGATGGTGTTACGGATCCTCCATTCCATTTTATTATATTAGTAAATACACCGCCTTTTTTCCCTGCCTTATATAATTGTTGCGTATCCTTTGAAATTGTTGTGTCCATAATTCCTGGTTCCTTGTTATATTTTAACAATTTTTTATTTCCTTTTGTTTTATTATATTTTGTCCTGTCTGTAAAGATTTCGGGGAATTTTGTCGCTTCCTCTTTGATAGCCTTTGTCGCTTTACGCTCATAATTTCTCTTAATATTCTTTTTTATACCAATTTCAGAGGAGGTTACCATTAATGTCGGAGTATTACCTTGAACTCCTATAGTTAAATGATGGGTGGTAGTGGGTGCTCCCTGGATTGCAGCATAATATTCCAAAATAATTGCAATTAACACACACCAACGTACAAGCGAAAAGGTTAACATTTTGTTCTTTATTTTTTTATTTATTTATTTTTTTTTTTTTGATTTATTTATTAGTCTCAAGAGATTGTCAAAAAGTAATTTAATTACTGTCAGACATTTCACGAGTGTTTATTTTTGAGATTGTTGCACTTTTTTTTGTGTTTTGTGTTTTGTGTTTTGTGTTTTTCATATATTCATCATCACTATTTCGCTACACTTACATACACACACTGTACACATTCACTAAACTATACATATGTCTGTATGTGTGCAAACACAAACAAAATCTATTTTCTGCCGGCTTCTTCAAATGCAATAAGTTTCATAAGAAAGTTTTTAATAATTATTTTTAACAAACAATCCTTATGAATTCGAACTTTTGCTGCATAAAATATTTTTCTTCGATTCTTATTAAAATACTTACTGTACGACAAGGAATAGAATATTTTAAATTACGTTTCTATGTCTATTATATGATGTTGGACTTTTGCAAGGTAATCCAGGTCCTTACAAAAAACTAATTTAATATTTGGATAAGTTTATATTGGAAGAAAAGTCAACAGAGAGATTTTTTTTTTTATTTATTTTTTTTTTTTTTGTTTTTTTTGATTAATATAACATTTAATGTTACACATATGTTCATTCTTTAATTACATTAAAATGCTTATTATTTATTGTTTTCATTCAAGACATTTTACTACTTTTTCTTAAATATTTAAATTTCATTTATAATTATAAACTTTTAAAAAACTTTTTATATCTATTAATGAATTTGGCACAAAAAAATAATATTATTTACTTTCTCTTTGTTAATACATTTTTACTTTTTGGTTTTATTTAGTTTTAGTTTTATTTCTTTTTTTTTATTTTTATCTTTTTCTTTCAGGATTGTTTTCCTTTAATTGCAACCGTAATCAACAAGATTCAAATACGTACTGTGAAATATTCCTGTCATCTACTGACTAAAAGGACTTATTATCAGCCATAGAATTTGTAGAGATTTCAATTAATGGAGACTGGATAACATTTAAAAGCTTTTCAAACAACACCATGTGCTCTCCAATTGACTGAATTTTTCTTTTCTCCTCTTAAACACACATTTCATATATATTTTTGTGAAGTTCTCTCAGCATCACGAAAAAGCGGCCATTTCCCATCAGGTTTGTTTATATTGTTTATATTTCCTGTAAACACACATATTCAAAAAGGACATGTTGCTTTCTCTTGTTTATTTTGATTTGCTTATTAATTTTTATAAGCTTATCCTATACGTAGACGGATACTTACTATGTGCGCTTTTTAATAGTAAGCCAGTGAAACATTTGGTATTAATTTGGAATTAATTGAAAAAAAAAAAAAATTATTTTATATTTACACGAAATCTTTATTTTAATTTCTTTCTTATGAAATTGAATTAATATAAGATTCTAGAGTGTCTTAGTTTGATTGTGCTGAAGAGTCATCAGGAAGATGGCTTGCATGAAGTACAGTCATTATTGCTGCACGGACGCTAACTAATCTACCAAGTGCATCTTTTAAATAATAAATAAAACACTTAAGGTATTTATAAAGTTAATTTAAAACAAAGAAGAAGAAGAAGAAAAGCTATTTATATAAGTGTGACAAATTCTTCGGATAATAACTATTATTTCAAGTCGTCTTAGGATACTTGTTTAGCAAAATTTATTATATGAAATCCAACAAAGAGTATACGCGTGTAAGGAAATTTAACTTTTTTTTAATAAATTAGGATGCAATGCATCGATTAAAAATTTGGTGCACATTAGTACGTACACCAATATTTTCACACACATACACACACGTGCATATATATTTACACATATACACATGTACACTTATATTGTCACACATACACGCATACAACGTATATATTTACAAGTCTTGCTTTGCTCTTGATCTGCTACGGCCACAACAATCTGCATAAAATAACAGTAAAAAATAATATTTCTCTACGAAACGAAACGAAAGGAAAGTAAATCTACAAATCAAATATCATTACACATTAAAATGACTTTACGTGTCGGTGCCGCTTCTAATAAATATAAAACGAACAAAAAAATATATATAATATTGAAGAGAGCTTTTAAACAAGTTCACAAGTTGCCGAAGAATTTGATAAATAAATAAGAAAGCTGTAGCTAACCTGAATTCTATACAACCACCATTGGAAATAGTTCGTTAGCTTAATCAAATTGCATTATCAAAGAGAATAATGAATGACAACAGAGGTTGCGCTCATTACTTGGAAATTATTAATAAGATAATGAGAGAGGACTCTGGATCTTAAATAAAGTCTCTCAGTTTTTACTATTATTTTCTACACACAGTCGAACGCATGTTTCTTATTTGATTTCCCATTTCGTTATCATGCAGAAGAATAACTTTGTACTGGTGTGAAGTT
>KK351184.1:170922-183042 GCA_000671755.1 Glossina brevipalpis
TTCTTACTTGAAGTCAAAATATATTTTACTTGTTTATTGTTTTTTAAATTCAAATTTAAAAAAAACCTATTATGGAGCATTACATTTTTATTATTTAATATTTAATAAAACTGTGTACAATGCTTGATATTATTTACATTGTGTACACTACATAATTGTCGGGGAAAACCGACAACCGATAATCGACAACCGACAGTCAGACGCTGAACAACAATTTCATTAATTAAACTGAAAACCACATTGCGTTACAACTTGTTCGCACCATGGCATAGAATGTGAGGGCATCAACATTACATATACGCTGGAATAATGATCGTAACGAAAAAGATCATCATAATGATGTCTTCGATATAATAACTTCAATTTATTATTATGATAATCGTGTGGGCTTTTTGTATAAAGCATATCAGCGAAAAATGTGCAATTTTTTTCTAATGTAAATCATTTACAGAAAGAAGAAAACAAAAAAAGTGGATGCAAAGTCATGCAAAATTGATACTGTAAACGGCCTTTTAAAGTCTATGACACTCTACTGCATACGTTTTTATGTTACAGCTAAAGAAAATCTTTCGCTTTTCTTTCCCTACTTATCTACTACTATTTGACTTATTTATGCGACACTACTAATAATAAAAACATGCGGCAAATAGAAAAATATTTTCCCACCTTAGATCGAAACGTGTCACTAATTTCGTGTCTCTCTCATTTTAATTAACAAAACAAAGATAAGATTGTATTTTTTTTAAATTTTCTTAACCAACATCTAATGTTTGTCAAAAAAATATTTCGTTGGATTTATTTTAGAATTACTCTTTGAACAATTTTCTTAAAGCACTAAACTTACTAGCGTTCGATTATTATTTGCTATTACTTAACAAGTGTGTAGATATATTGTTGAGTCGTTTCTTAGCAAAGGATATACTCTGATATCATATTGTATTCAAACTTTTTCAAATCGATTACTTACTACTCTGCCTATCTATGCATTGATTACGATAACGATATTAATGAATTTGATTTTTTTTTTTTTTAATCAATGGCCTTAAAAAACTTATTGTTCTTTTGTCGCGGCATTTATAATTCACGAAAAGAGATTGAATAATGATCAACAATATGAAAACCATATTTTAAATGAAAAAAATTTCTTGTAACGCTTTCTTTTAACAAACATTTAATTCTACTAAGGAACCGATAATCTTAGTTGCTATCGGTGCTCATCCCACTTTAGTCTTACATTAGAATTTATTTGTTTGATCTAAAGAAATTATTAGACTTGATGCTTGCATACAATTTAGTCAACGACATCTATTGGTGAAAATGGTATCAAATCGATGATTTTGACCTTTCTCTACTTAAGCTTCCATATTCGACACTCATTATTTTTCTTGTTTAATTTAAAGAAATCTCCTACTGAAGCCTCTATCAAACGCTTTTACAAGATTATTGTAATGGTGCTTCATCCATGTTTTGATTGGGTTTAATTGATTTCAGCAGCCTGAAGAAACAAAAAAGCTCGAAGACAAAAATGAATTGCAAGACTTATTGGTCGAAAAGTCAGCTCAAACTTTCAAAGAGCTTCCCAATAGCCTAGCAGTTGATAAATGAGAAAGATCCAAAAGGAAAGCAAATGGCTGCCATATGAATTGACTGAAAATGCTATTTCCAACCGTTTCAACTGCTTCGCTGTTTGATTGCTTGCCAACCAAAACGAGAAGGAATTTTCTATGGTATATTGTGGCTGGTGACTGACGAAAAGTGAATCTATTACAACAATTCCAAACGCAAAAAAATCATAAGTTAGTCCGGGACAACTAAGCGGTATATTCACGGCCATAAAGTTTTGCGCTCAATTTATGGTGGGATCAATAGGTTGTAGTGTATTACGTAGTTCTAAAATCGAATGAAAGTTGCTACTGCAGATATCTATCGATATTAACTGAACAAATTGAATGATGTATTTTTATAAAAAAAAAAAGATCAGCAATAGCGATTAACAAATAGAAAGTCATCTTCTTACATGATAACGCTGGTTCACAAGAGTTGTCAAGGTTATACTGTTACAGCTTGTATACGAAATTCTATCCTATTGACTACAAAATGAGAAATTATGAAATTCATTAAAAATAATTATAAGGAAATCTTGTACAACGAATTTGATTTATGTTAAAGAAAATTTAAAAACATTTTTCCTTAATAGTAAATTATCAAACATTTGATCTGAAAAAGTGAACATGATTTTTAGACTTATTTGTCTTTCTTCAAATTAAGTTTTTCTAGAAGCTCATTTAAATTTTTTTCTTTTTTTTTTTTTTCTTTTGGTCTCTTACATTACAATATTTTTGTAAACTGCAAGACAAACCAACCGTCTTGACGTATTTAAATGTTCCGACAAATATTTAAATATAAGCAAAATATCTTCTATAAACCTTTTTAGAATGTATCGATAAGAAGTGATGGTCTTAACCTACAATAAATGAAAGTAAACGTTTAATATTAATCTTATAAACTTCGAAATGGAGGCTCGTAACATACAAATTTAAGTTAAAAAAAACAAATTTTTATTTTATACAAAAAAATTTTTTTTTGTATGAAATTTTTCAATGCAATCGGCCCACGATCGTTTTGCTTTTTTGGATTCATATTGTCATATTTCCTCATCTTTGTTTTGTCTTTGTCAAGGTCAGTTAATGAACCGTGGAAGAGTGCATGCGTTTGCGTTTCAACAAAGTTTTGCATATTTTGATTATGAAACCGATTGAAGGCCTTATGAAAAATTTCGAATTGACATTCACATATCATAATGTTCTGGTAGCAATAATAAAATGAAGAAATTACAGAAGAGAAGAGAATATATTACTAAAGTAAATAGTAATTTCAAAATCAACAAATTTTTTTCTCTCTCTCCCTACAGTCAGACTGCGGCATAATTTAGCGGCAAATTAGAAAAAGTGAATAGTTATACCATGTGGCTTTAACAACGCAGCAGAAAAGAATGAGGGAAAATTTAAATGGAAACAACCACATGATAATTTTCAGAGACGCCTCAAAGTCTCAGCTTCCTTCTATTTTTATTAATTTTTTTTTTCTTTTCTTTACTTTACTTTATTTTATTATATTTTACTTTACTTTACTTTACTTTACTTTGCTTTACTTTACTTGACTTTACTTTGCTTTACTTTACTTTATTTTACTTTACTTTACTTTACTCTACTTTACTTTATTTTACTTTACTTGACTTTACTTTACTTTGCTTGACTTTACTTTACTTCACTTTGCTTTATTTTACTTTACTTTGCTTTATTTTACTTTACTTTACTCTACTTTACTTTATTTTACTTTACTTTGATTTACTTTACTTTGATTTACTTTACTTGACTTTTCTTTACTTGACTTTTCTTTACTTTACTTGACTTTACTTTACTTTACTTTATTTTACTTTACTTTACTTTACTCTACTTTACTTTATTTTACTTTACTTTACTCTACTTTACTTTATTTTACTTTACTTTGATTTACTTTACTTGACTTTTCTTTACTTGACTTTACTTTACTTTGCTTTATTTTACTTGATTTTACTTTACTTTGCTTTACTTTACTTTACTTTACTTGACTTTACTTTACTTTGCTTTACTTTACCCTACTTTATTTTATTTTACTTTACTTTACTTTATTTGACTTTACTTAACTTTATTTTGCTTTACTTTAGATTACTTTACTTTATTTGACTTTACTTTACTTTACTTTATTTTGCTTTAGTTTACTTTACTTTATTTTACTTTACTTTACTTTGCTTTATTTTAGTTTACTTTAGTTTACTTTAGTTTACTTTTCTTTTCTGTTCTTTTCTCTTTTCTTCTCTTCTCTTCTCTGCTCTTCTCTACTCTACTCTACTCTACTTTACTCTACTCTACACTACTCTACTGTACTCTACTCTACTCTACTCTACTCTATTCTATTCTATTCTATTCTACTCTATTCTAATCTACTCTACTCTACTCTTCTCTTTTCTTCTCTTTTATTCCTGTTTTCTTTCTTTTCTTTTCTTTTCCTTTCCGTTTTCTTTCCCTCTCACTAATATATATGATTACATTTGTCATCTTCTTCTCTTTTCTTTATTCCAATTATTCCGTAAATAACCAGAGCATTTATAAACAGAAGATGCTGAATATTAGATCCATGAGGTATACAAGTACTAAATTGAACTGCATTACTGTTTCTTATTATAAACAAATTTCGAAAGCCTTTATTTGATCTAAAAAAAGTAAATCGGTTCAAACAATTATTGATTCAAGATCGTTGCGTTATCCTCTCTATTTCTTTCCATTCGTAAAATTAAGAAAATCGAAAATAATCACTTTAATCCTACTTAAGGTAAGCGGAAGACACAACTCTTAAGTACACTCCTCCAATTCAACATTCAACGTCTTCAAAAAAAAAAAAAACAAAACAAAAAAATCTTGTAAAAGAGGAAAAGTTTCAAAGAAGAAGGAAAGAAAATAAACATTTTAGGCTTAAGCGCATCAAATGAAGATTCACAGGTTTTCTCATTTAAATTTTAAATGTTAATTTGTTGTTGTTAGTTGTAAAAATGAATTTCACAAAAGTAAAAATTTTTTCATTTTTTTATTAGTATTTCGTGTTACCTCCATAATTATGTAATTTTCTCTTTAATATGTAATCATAAAAGAACACCTATATGTGTTTTGAGTCCTGCATTGTTATCACTAATTTTCGTAAGCAGTAAAATGTAGATTGGCTAAGCTGTGCCATGACTTGGGTTTATGTGCAATCATTGCAAACCGTTGCAAATACCATACTTTGGCAAATAACTGATTTGATATTTTCCTGCTACTGCGTCGTTAAATTTTTTTCTTTTCTTTTCGTTTAGCTTTTTTTTTTTTTTTTTTTTTTATTTTTTTTTTTCACGTTTTAAAGTACCTGCCAAAATTGCTTTTCACTTTTACTTCATGTTTATTTAAATTATTCGATTTAACTTTAGTTCATTTTTTGCCCGTTTACTGGTAGTTTTCCAGCGTGCATGTCACAAGACAAGATGTATTATTTATAATAGCAACACAGCACAGCAGAAAAACAAACAATAAACCAAAAAAAAGACATGTAACAACTGCAGCTTAACAAAAATGCAATTCAATTAAAAATGCATTTATTGCATCGTGTTTAGTGCACTGTTTTTTTTTTTTGTTTTTTTTTCTCTGTAGTCAGTCATTCATGCAATATCATCAATTCAAACCAAACCAAACAATGTTCGTGTGAAATTTCTTTCTTTCGCTTTCAAATTGGAAGTTGTGTAGGCGGATGAGTGATTAAAATAATGGCTCAACTCTTGAGATGAGTGGGAAAAAATGAACTACTGGCTTTAATTAAAAGAGAGCGCGACATATGAAAAAAATATTATAAAATATCTTGTAATTTGTCAAAAAAAAAAAATTTTCTTTTTTCTTCTTCTTCTTCTTTTTCTCCATTCGATTTTATGTTTGCTATGAATATGAAAATATTTCTCACCTTTTTCTCTTAGTCTAGGTTTATTACAGCACTTGCTTGAATGAAATTAATAAAACGTGGTTGATGGAATGAAAACTTATTAACCGTTAATTTCGTTGACGGCTAGATTATATAAATTGGGACCTTGACAACACTTGTAAACAACATTGTAACAGTAACAATACCAATAATAACAAAAACAATAATAAAATATAAACAATAACAACAGAAAGCAAAGCAAGTTTATTCGATATGTATTTAGAAATTTTCCTAGGGAAACATATATTAAAAGTGAAAATGTGCCAGATATGATAATATTCCGCTGAATTTTTTTTCCTTTTTTTGTTTTTTTTTTATAAAATAAAATATGCAAACGTTTAATCGCACTCAGCTTCCCGGTACCCACTTTTTTTTTTTTTTTTTTCATTTCAACACGACAAGTTTTTTCGTTTAATTAGCGTAAGCTGGGATTTTCTAAATGTTAATTTTATGCGCAAAATTATGATAAAAGTTTACCAATGAGAAAAAATTGAAAAAAAAAAAAATAAAAATAAAAAAAAAAAAGTTATATTTTGCATTTCTTATGTCATATCATTTGATGGGAATTTAATTAATCAGAAACAATAACTCAAGTTTATATCCTATAAATGTGTACGACATGATGACTTTTAAAATAAAAAAATTTTAATGCAACTACAGCTTGTAGAGAGTAGAGTCTAATAACAGTTTCATGTGATTTATTTACTATTTATAGTGCTACAGTGTAACCAAAAAGTTTATGATTTCTATTAAGCTTTGATCGGATTTTTTTTTTTTTTTTTTTTTTTGCAGAAATTAACCCTTACTCGCATTTTATTATTTTCTTTTCACAAAAGCTTTAGTTATTTATTCTGTAATTGTAATTTTTGATATTAATAAAAAAATATATATTATTTTATTAATAATTATTACTATGATTATATTTATAAAGACCCAATTCACATAGAAATATTCAACATATCCAAGCATAGAATACGCACAACGCATACAGCATCGGCAACACAATGTATTTAAAACATAAAAAATACTCGTAAGCTTTTAATGTCATTGTTACGACTTAATTTAAGTAATCAAATAAAGCTTAAGGCACGCAAAGAATATATTCGTTAAGACGTAGTTATGTAATAATTCCCATAGAAATTATTTTACTAAATTTTCATTGTGCGTTAAAGGTGTTGTAGAAGTTTTTATTATCAAAATGTTTTGTTATATATATATGCATATATATATATAGTAAACAATCCATCAAATCATTTTGATGACTTCAAATACTTTTGAATGTATACTTAATAGGCTTTTTTGTTAAACATATTTTTTCAAAAACACAAAAATTTTATTTATCTAAAACTACTTTATAGAATGAATTGCAAAAGCGTCGAATTTTGCGAGTGAAATAGTGAAATCGTATTTGAAATGTCTTTTAAGAGCTGAGAAGATCGAGTAGGGAGAGGAGTTACTATGGAGAGGAAACACTGGGTAGAGGCGGGATTGGGGAGAAGAGGAACTGGGGAGAGGAGGAACTGGGGAGAGGAGGAACTGGGGAGACGATGGAGGGGGCAGGTCAGAAGCTTGTTATAAAGTCCACGCATATGATGGTAAAAAAATGTGATGGGTACTTCTATATATATAAAACCGTTCGTTGGAAAGATTTCCTTTCGAAGAATAGAAAATTTATTACAAATTTAATATTCAAAATATAGTACATCTCTCTCTCTCTCTCTCTCTCTCTCTCTCTCTGTCGCTCACTCTCTCTTCTTTCTCTGCCATTCCTCTCCCACTCCAACTTCCTCTGCCACGTCCTTTCTTCTTCTTCCTCTCTCCACCACTCTTTACATTTCTTTCGGTATCTCTGTATCGCTCTACCTTCCCTCACTCTCTCTCTTTCTCTCCCTCTCTCTTTCTATTCCTCTCTCTCTTTCCATCCCTCTCTCTCTCTCTCTCTCTCTCTCTCCTTCCCTCTCTCTTTCTCTCCTTCTCTCTTCCTATTCCTCTCTCTCTTTCTCTCCCTCTCTCTCTTTCTCTCCCTCTCTCTTCCTCTCTTCCTCTCGCTTTTTCTCTGTTCGTCTATTTATCTATTCGTCTCTCACATCTCGCTCATCTTCTTGGGGAACGTGTAAGTTCTGCCTCAACAGAATAACTCGCTTTCTAGGTAATGTGGAAAAATGGAAATTCAGTAAAAAACTAAAAAAAAGCTATGAGTCACTGACTGCAAAAAATGATAATTAGAAAAATTAATATCTCATATTATATTATACTATGACGTAAAGCCGATCAGAGATTTAAAGTAGAGTTAATACAATATTATCCACTACGGTATAGCATTAGTTATACAATCAGTTGAAAATCTCTTCATATTGATGCTCACCTGCAAAAACCGAAATTTATATAAGTTTTCATATATTCGCAACAATAATTAATAATACGCATACGAATAAGAGATAAGATATGAGAATAATTAATAAATATAATAATTCACAAATTGTCTCTCTCTCTCATCAAATGGAATTCGTAAACAAAAAGGACAAGTTTTGATATGCTGGTAATCCTGATTTTATTAGAATATATACAATTAAACTATCTATTCTGCCATTCGGTATTAATGGAAATAGCATTCTATATTCATATGTTACTATAAGATGTCTCCGTAGAGGTTTATTTTTATATCGTAAATATTTGAAAAATTTAAAGGTCCTCTATTAAGTACAAATCGGGGAATAAACAGATAACTTAGGAAAAAACGAAAAGAAATTTACATTTGTTTGTTTGTATATATTTCCTTAAATAACTAAATACTGATTTAACCGATTTAAAATTAGAACGACAAGCTTGCAAAACTTAAAAAAAAAAAAAAAAAAAAAAAATTTATTGAGTAATTGTTTTAATCACCATATGAGACACATTTTTACAATTGTTAAAATTGAAAATCTTTATAAAGTTTTAATGGGAGAAGCACAAACACATACATATATAGTTAAATCTGTTGAATTACGATTTTGAGTGTTTACTCACAGACAACCTGCTTAAATACGGCCTACTATGTGTAATCGTAAAGATTTTTCGTGCTTCAAAGTCATGACTGGCTATAGTCTCGTATTGTTTACCGAAACAATTGAAAGGCACTGTCATCGACTCATATCTTGTTCGCTATACGAAACATCATTTTTAAATGTGTGTTGTGTAAGCTTTGTCAAAAAAAAAGGAAAACAACAAAAAAAAAAGGCTGTTTTTTTTTTCTAAGTCATACACATTTTAACAGACAAAACATGCGATGATTTTAAGGCGCTAGACACACACAAATCGACGTCATCTTGTGAAGTAACGAGCAGAAAGAGTGCCTGCATGTTGTGCCTTCATTTCAATAAGGAAACAACTTAATTATTGTAATCTTTTGGTAGAGAGAGAGAGAGCAAAAAAAAAATTTTATTTAAATTTATACAATCTTCACTGCATTCATTTAATTTCATGTACATGCGAGATGCTGGGAAAATTATGACAAGCTCTATACATATATATATGTATATATGGATATATATATATATGTATATATATAATTCAACGAACCTTTAACTATTATCAAGAGAAATAATTGCAATTATATTTACAGGTCATTAAAAAGGCATTATTCAATACTGACACACATTATACTTGCACCTGAAAAGTGTAAACTTTGAACGAAAACTTGAATAATGAACATCAATAGAAAATTCTCAAGAATATAATAAAACAGAAGTTCCTATAAAAAAAAAAAAAAAGCAGAAGAAGAATTCATCTTTATATACATCTCTATTATCTATTATACACGTTGCGATACATTATTCTAAGAAGCAAATTGAATATATTCTCAAAATGATCTTTAAAGCACACTCATCATCTGCATGGTTGCCGGTCAACATAAAAGTAAAGCATAAAAGCAAACTAACTAACTAACTACGTACGCGCATATAAAGTTTTGAAAAGAAAAGAAAACTTGTGTGTGTGTGTATATGAGTTATTATCTATTAAGCAATCTAAGATGAAAATGAAAAATAAAAAATTAAATAAGAAATATTAGCAGCCTTTGCAAATAAACGAGAAACCATTAAGTAAGAAATTTAATAGTTTTTTTTTTTTTTCTTTGTTTTTTTTTTTTTTTCTTAAATTTTATTCTTTATATTTTACATAGAAACTTCTATGTATTATACTATCTATCGTTTTAAGGTTATGATACTTTCGTATTCTGAATAAAGTGCACGCACTTTTGATCAGCATGATTATATTGTAATCGACACAAATACCATATACGCATGACTACTCTCTTATACGTTTAATTAAATTTACAAAATTTAGACAAAATACTGTAAGTTGTGTAACTAACACTAACGAGTGGCGATAACTTTGAAAAAGAACATTTTTCCTAATAAAGAAAGTAAATATTAGAATTTAAAATCATGCTCAGAGTAAATTAAAAATTACAGTTTTGTACTTCGAGCAACACTTTATTATCCAAGTAATTTAAATATAATCAAAAAAAAAAATAAAAATAAAAAATAAAAAAAAATTTTTTTTTATTATTTATATATAAAATTCATGTATAGAAGATTAAACGAATTTAGATTTTTGTCTTAATTTTCTTAATTTATTTCAAAATGTTAATCTTAAACATAATAAAGTTTTGATATAGATTGTTTGTAATATTTTGTGTGTGTGTGTGTGTGTGTGTGTGTGTACACATGAAATGATATATAGTCAGTTGTATTATTTTAAACCATTTAACGTATTAAAATACTATACATGTAGGCAAGAAAACATTATAAAAACTCTTTTTTTATTATTATTTACGCTTATAAATTCAAAGTGAGATCTTAATCGCCTATAGACGCATACCCACTATGATATGCCTCGTAATGAGGGGTTCAGTTAACAAATTATAACATGTAACATAAAGATACATATGCATTACATTTGTGGTTAATTACAATGACGTTTTATTTTATTTCATTCAAATGGAACCAATCAACCCCGGCTATTATGTCTAATCAGTTTGCTTACAAGAAAAAAAAAAAAAGAAAAAAAACTGATTATCTGCAAAATGTATGTTCGTGCGAACAGTTCAACCACAAGCTGAAGCTTACCACGTTGTAGCAAATACTTGGCATTTGACCATCACATTTGTCTAAGAGCCAAGTATTTATAAACATGATGTGTATGAAAAGAAACCTAACTCGATAATTTTTTATTTATTTTTTTTTTATATTTTTTTTTTATAATTTTTTTTCTTTTAATAAATAAATGAAATAAAAAAAAACAAAATTCCATCATCATGACCATCAATCCTTGATTGGCTTTTAAGACCTGAATGTTGGCCTTTTATTGTATTGTATTGTGATATACACCATGAATTACATTTTGGTATACTCATCATCATTGGTAAATGACAACAAACTAAGTCGCTTTATGTGTTACATTCCAATAATGTAGTGTGTACCGCATGCACACATATATATATGTATATAGATGGAAAGTAGTATATTTTATGAATATACTCTGATCAAGCAATAAATTCTATTCAATTCAAAAATCAATATTTCCAACATAAACCAAAAATTATTTATTAAATGACGGGAAAAAAGTTGAAAAGTGCGAAAGGTTTCCATTAAAAACCTGCTGTAAAAAAAAGAGAGAGTTGCCTAGAAATCTATACTTTATAATATAAGAGTTATTGAGAACTCGAACCAAAGCAATTATTCAATATTTGTTTTTTTTTTTTTTGGAGGTTTTTTCTTTTTTTGTTTTTTAAACTTCATACAAAGTTCAAGTTCATTTTATCGTAATGATAAGCATTTTTTTTTTTTTCATTTAACCAAATATTAAATATTTTAATAAAAACTTTAATGATCAGGTATTTATCTTAAATGAAAAATAAACAACTTTTCATTATTAACTTTACGGTAGCCATTCAATCAGGTTTTTCCTTTTTATTTTCGACTTAATACAAAAGCATTTTAATCGAACCAAACATCGATCGATAAAAAAAGAAAAAAAAAATCTATTCATCATGCAATGAATTAACTTAAAAAAAAAAATAATAAAAAAAAAAAAAGACAAAAATGGTTTTGAAGAAAATATCGATAATTATAAAAGGTAAGGTAAGAGGTAGTTCAAAAAATATTGATCTCAGTAGCAAAGATGTCAAATGTTAGTATAAAACAAAAAAACTGAAAAATATTCGTTCGATAGAAATTTTGAATTTCAAAAATGTAATTACTTTTAAGCCTACTAACGCGTATGGCTAATATCTGAAGATGTTTTTCTTTTCTTTTTTTTTTTTTCTCAGTTATTATTTAAAGAAATCCATCGGTATATATTGATTTAATTCTATTATCTTTTTACAATAATTACTTTTATTATTATGTTAATTATATCAAACTAATCGTTTTGTTTTTTCGATGAAATTATGTGAAAGCAAGATTTGAAATTTCCCCCAAATCAATTATAATCATTTTATAAACATTTCTTTTCAAGAGTGATTCATACATATATATTTTTTTATTTTAGCCCTTGAAACACACACTTTTAACTGAATATTTAATTTTAAGCGTA
>KK351184.1:226044-238925 GCA_000671755.1 Glossina brevipalpis
TTTGATATTAGATCATGATACTTATTCTAATAGGTTTTGAAGGAGTTCTCATCATAAATACTTGTAAAAGCTTCAATGTGATATTTAGGTTTTATTTATCCTGATAGGAAGTTTGAAATATGATTGAAATGATTCCAACGCTTCAACAACCCGTGTAATTTATTCAAATTGATATGTATCTGGAATAAGTGCATATTCTCACACTATTCATCTAGATCAACATGTATGTATATTGTATTTAAAATATTGTACACTTTTTTTTTTTTATCTTTTTAAACAACTTTTTGTGATTCAAACCTTAAAAGGAAAAACAACAAAGGAAAGTCAATATTAAAACATAAGTAAGAGTTACTTTTTCATATTTAAAAATTTTGTTTTAATGAAAACTTTTAAATTAAAATCTTTCCAATTATTTAAAGTTACTATTTACGCACATGTGCAATTATTTTTAAAGAAAACTGCCCCACAAATAGTGAATAAAACCAGCTTCCTGATAACATATCAAGTAATATTTTTATTGAAATATCTCATGATCCTTTTAACTCTTATTAGCAAATTTAATGACGGAAAATTAATAAAGTTTACATGTCTTGCCCTATTATAGACATTTCACATATTATGAATTTAATCGCTTAAAGGAAACTAACAACAAGATACACTTCATTATTTGCGAACATTTCAGTTAGATTCTCCTCTCGACACAATATCGCCAACCACACACCGTCATTGGCAATTAAACAATTTCGTAAGTGATTAAGTGCAATACATTTACTGTCAGCATAGCAAGTAATTAAATCAATATCGTTTATAAAATATAGAGAGTGAGAATTTGCTAAGACGACACGTTATAGTAGTATTAGTAGTAGCAGTAATAGTAGCAGTAGTACTAGTAGTAGCAGTAGTCGTAGCAGTAGTACTAGTAGTAGTAGTAGTAGTCGTAGCAGTAGTACTAGTAGTAGTAGTAGTCGTAGCAGTAGTACTAGTAGTAGTAGTAGTCGTAGCAGTAGTGAAATTAAGGAAAAATATTTTTTCTCGGTTTTTAATTTTTAGTCGATTTAATATGAATTTATAAAGAAAATCGGTAACAGTTCACACAAATAATACCTACATACCGCGTATATATTTATACTAAAGGGTGTCTCAATAAGAGTCCATTGTTTGACATTTTTACGATTTCACGGTCTGCTGAATTGAGCTGTTGACAAAGCTAAGTCTTTCGTCAAAATTCGCCGCGTAGAACTTCATGAAATTTGAAGTTCTTGAAAACGATGTCGAATTGACATTATCGGGTTTTCTCGTTTACAGTAGTAATATTTTCAAGAACCTGATCGGTACCTTGACGTAAAGGAAACTTGCTATCTACAATTGATTCAATTTCTTCAATTTTTTTTTTTTACCACTTTTCGAATTGTTGACACATACAGACAAACTTTCTAGATTGGAAATTTCTAGAAGTTTTGCAAGCGGTCTGAGCATAATGAATCTTCATAATTATAACGCGTCCTTCTTCTTTTGTGTAGCGATTCATTTATAATAATTGGAACCGATCATAGGTTGATAACTGTCAAATTTCAGAGTTACCATTTGCATGAAAAGAAAATGATGTATAATGGCTAAGTATTGATACACGTTTCATTTAATCAAGTAAGTAAGTTAAGTTCCTGGCACATTTAGCTTTTATGTGATTGTGTCCATCTTAAAGTTTGAAAAAAAAATTTTTTTTTTAATTAATGTTTAAAATTTTAATTTTTAGAATTTTTTTTAGCATTAATAAATAAAGTCGACCGAATCCGCGGCAATCAAATATCCTCTTCTTCTTCATATACTTTTGTGCTAAAAAAAATGAAAAAATTATAATTTTGTTTGTAAGAACTTGAAATCGCTTGGTCCAAAACTAAAACAAATTAATATTTACCTCAAAAATCTGATTATTCCATCACATATTTGAAGAAATGCAATATGTAATGCTTTTTAACTATAAGAAGTAAGAAAATTATATTCAGCTGTGCCAAATCTTTTACATCCATCACCTTTATCTTATCTAAAATGGGGAAAAACTAAATTGTAATAAATGGGCGTGGCAGTGAAAGAATTTCCAATTTTTCTGCCATATTTCAAGTCAATATGTTCATTTTTGCGGCTAGGAGGATTTTTCCCACAGATATTAGAGAGTTATGAAGGCACAAAGATAGACATACGTACCGACAGATACCTTTAGATGAATTCCGTATTTCATACTGATCAAGAATATATACATTCTATATGGTTCATAAAAGCATCTTTCTTAAAATTACAAACATTTTCACAAAAAGAATTAAATTTCAATATTCTATTATATCTAGTGGGCGAAATCGATCCTTCCCATTTTTGTACAGACAATACGAGATAACTAGCGTAACATTTTTGGAAATTTTTCTAATTCTAATTCTAATTCTGTTAGCATTTAATGATTATATAAACAAAAGCTTATTTAGTTATGCCAAACGAATTAATCTACAAGAGGAATTCAAATCCCGAAGAAGAAGAATTCAAAATTCTTTTGTTACATTAAGAGGAATTCAATTCGGATACCGGTTCTTGTACTCCCGAAGAAAGTTTCAAAAATCTCAACACATTCTTAATTAATTTCAAATTCTGAATTGATCTAATCATTAGCATCTATCCATCTGTCCATCTGTATAATGATTGTTACAAACTTGCTCTTGTGATCGTAAAAATTCAAATATCGACTATTGCTAAACTATTGTATATTGACGTCTCTCCATCTGCATAATGTTTGTTACAAATATTCTCGTGATAGTAAAAAATGAAAATATCGCTAAAAATATTGAAAATTCTTGCTGATAAGTCGATATTGAAAATGGATAAAATCGATCAAAGAGGACACATCTATCTACACAGTAACATAAACCGGGAAATTTCTTTCTTTCTCTAGAATTATTTGTTTGTCGCCCGTAAACTAGAGAAGATATACGATAAATAAAACTTCCCCGTTTAGTGTAAAAAAATGAAAAAACTTTTTCACTGCACCGAATATTGTATGGAGTCTCGAAATTTATCTCTTTTTAAGATGAAAGTGATAAGTATAAAAGATTCGACTACAGTCGAATATTATTTTTTTACTTCTTCATTTTTATTACACCTAAACTTATAATAAAGGCTAATAAGAAAATGTTTATGTTAATCCACAAGACGAACCCGATTGAATCGACATATCACAGAAAGTTCAAAATGTGTTTGCACCGTTGATTTTTTTTTTTTTTTCTTTTGCAAAGGAAAACACTTGTGATAGAAGTTCAGGCAATAATAATAATAATAATAATAATAATAATGATGTAAATAAAACAGCTGCTAAGCTTCACCGAAGCGCCCGAGGATTAAAAAAATAAGCAAAATTACTCGCCTGTATATAGGTGACGATAATTATTTCACTGTTTATATGAATTTAATTTAAATTGGCTAACAATATAATAATAGTTCAAGCAAAATTAATGTAATCTTTTTTATATATAAACTCGAAAATTTTTAAATCACAAACCAGAGACTATTTTAAAAAACTATGAAATAGAAATCACAAAAAAAGGCATTTAAGTACGGCCATCTGTTTGAGAAATCGTTGGTATTAAAGAAAAAAACAAAAATTTCATAATTTTTATATATATGTTTGAAGTAGTGGGTATCAAAGATTTGCTTCAAGCTCTTTTTTAATTCAGTCTAGGTTTCTTGGTTTTTTTTTTTTTTTTTTTTTTTTTTTAACATATAATTGCAAAAATAAAGCTAAACAACAACAAACAGCTAAAATAGCTAAAATAATTACTTTTGATAAGAGCATTACAGTACGATGGTATAAACGAAAATATTAATTCATTTGCCAAAAAATAAGCCAGACGAGACTGCCTAACAACTACTGCAAACAAAACAAATGAGATGATTTTATATGGCTGATGATGAATCTTGCATATCCGTTATATCAAAAACTTATCTTTTTTTTTGATTAAGTAATGGACCTGTCCATTGAACTTATAAACGAGTCTCATAAGTAAATTCGTTCTCAGACTTTAGATTAATATTCACATCTAATATAAAAGATCGTAAAAGTCATTAATGAAAATATAAAGAAATTTTAATTTAATTTTTTTTCTCTTTTGAGATTTTCAAAATATTTTATCTATAATTTATAAATTTGTAAATAAATATGATGTTTTCAGATTTTATTCGGGACCGCTATATTCAGAATATCATGTTTAGAATTTCTTTTTTGTAGATTTTTATAATTTTTATAATTTGTTTGACACAAAATCCCAAACGGTACGATAAAATTAATGCATTTATAGATATCATGCATTTGAATATATAATAATAAAAGGAAAACAAGAAAAAAAAAAAACTAGAAAGCTTTTCAATATTTAAAATCATTTTTAGATGAATCCGCGTATCTAAATTAAAAACACAAACGCAGTAAAGATTTAATTCATATGTTTGTTTCCTGTGTTAAGACTTCGTTCAGAGTAAGGGCACAAAAATGTACAAAATGATTTATAAATGACAGTCACTGAAGCATGATGTGGTCACAAATTGCTTGCATCCAAAAATCCATATTAAACCACCGCGCCAAGGTGGAAAAAAAAGAAAAAAACCAAATACTTAAGAAAAATGCAATTTTCGTTAAAGTTAAAGAAATGAGACACAATAACAACTACACAAATGAAATTCATTATAAATTTCAAATAATGCATACTGGACAAAGGCAAAGGAGAGAGGACATTAAGATCAAAGAGGCAGACAAACACGGTCATGAAAATGCTCCGAAAGGTAGACAAAGCAGACATACCGCATGCGACATTAACTTGAATAGAGAAAGTAAATGAACTCGCAAGTGATTTCTTTCAAAAAAAAAAAAAAAAAAAAAAAAAAAAAAAAAAATTGTCTTGCTTTTCTTTGCACAGTCAGTCCAACAACGCCTTGTGAGCAATTTCATTTTTTGTGCTTTTGATAGATCATAGAAAAAAAAATCGGTAATAGAAATAAAAAGTGAAAAACAATACCAAACCATGCGCCAAAAATTCATTTGAATTATTTTCACATCATTACAATTGCAGGTAACTTAACCAATACTCCTTGTCTTTGACTTTTTATAGCCACCGCTGAACAATTGATGTATATTTTATCTACCCTTTCGTTCGCATCACAAGCCCCCATAAAGCGTATATGAGCTGTACTTGATTAAGGTAAAATTCAAAACTAATTAAATTATTTTCATCTGTTCATCCATCCATCTGTCTGTCCATCTGTCCATCTGTCCAGTTGTCCGTCTGTAAGGTTTTCCATCTGTACGGTTGTCCATCTGTACGATTGTCCGTCTGTTCGTTTGCCTGAGTATTCGTCTGTAGTGTTATCCGTCTGTCTCGTTGTCCGTCTGTCTGGCACTCTGTCTGTCTATCTGTCCGTCTCTCCGGTTGTGCGTTTGTCTGTCTGTCCATTTGCCCGTTTGTCCGTCTACCCATCTGCCTGTCTGTAGATCTGTTCCTCTATCCATCTGCCTGTTTATCCATCCGTTCGTTTGGCCATCAGTCCAGTTATCCGTCCGTAGGGCTGTCTGGCTGTCCGTCTGTCCAGTTGCCCGGTTGTCCGTCTGTCTGGCTGTCTGTCTGTCCGTCTGTCTAGTTGCCCGGTTGTCCGTCTATCCGGTTGTCCGTCCATTCATCTGCCTGTCCATCTGTCTGCTTAGGGTGCGCTTAAAAACAGCCTTACTTACACGTCGCTCATAGTCCATATACAGCAGTTATAGCGTTTTGTAAAAAGTATGTAGCAAGGGATAAATACTCCTCCTAAAAAATGCATAAAGTTTTCTAACTTGTTTTTGCTTTTTCTCATTTTCTTTTTTTTTTTTTTTTTTTTTTTTATATGATCGCCGCCAGTGTTTGTTAACTATGGCTAAAGGGCGCTTTCAATTGCGGCTGCAATCAACTCTAACTAATGCAAATCAATAGAGTAGATTAACAAAAAGCATGATATGGGTTTTCAAGTTAAACAAGTGAAACTGCTATTTATTCTATATTCGCGCAAAGGCAAAGCAATAAAAAGTAAAACTAGTGGAAAAGTACCAAAGGCGAACAATAAATTCATTAAACATTTGGGAAAATTAAAACAGTTTCTCAACCCTTTCACTGCTATCATAAATCATACTATGCTTTAAAACGTACAAACACATAATACATAGAATAGTATGAAGAATAAACTGGGCGGAAATTAGTCCACTGTGCGTAGTGAACCTGTTTATTTTCCCTAAAGGATGGGCTATCTTTATATTGGTTCACATCTTTGCTAGCATATGATTATTTGATATTTGATAATTAAACTTTATTTGGAATATGAACAAAATGATGAAAAAAATGGAACTGAAATTTCATTCCAGATAAAGGTAAAAATAAATGTTTTGTTTATCCGTTTGTACACAACACCCAGGGTCAAAATAGTACAGTCGGGCAAACCCGATCATTAAATATCCTGCACTACTTTAACTAATACAATTCATCATTCACACAATTCAATTGTCAATAATTTATAATTCGTTTCCATATTACAGAGTGTTTTCATGGGAGCCCCTGTAAGAAAGGGGTTCCTAAAGTGTGAACGATAGGATCTAAATTCAAAGATCTTCTTATGCTATTATTTCTGCCATAAAGTATTAAAATTTAGAGTTTGTTGTTACCATATAAAGTCTTTGTTTTCATGAGAACCTTTATATGTCGTAGGGCCTACAAATCAGGCCAACATAGTGCAAATTGGTTACAGTTCATTTTGGTGTCAAATTACTGCTTCTAATCAATTTTTACCATGAAATATCAGACCAGATCGGGCCAAAACAAGACAAAATATCACAAAAATTTTGATCTGTAAGCAGAAACACAAGGACAGATAACTCATGGACAGATATCGGACAGATAGACAGACAGATTGATATAATAAAAGGATTTGTCTTCAACACTTCTTGCTGTTACATACATCCGCACAAACAAACTTAATATACCCTCTTCCATAAGTACAATTAACATGACAGGTCTGCTGTCAAAATTATTATCTTTTTTCTTTTTTTATTCATTAACATTCTTAACATCTTTTTCTGATCAGATTGAGAAATTTTTGCTAAAGAAGGCGTACGAAAGTACCTTAGTTTTCGCAAAGACTTTGTTTAAACTTTCTTACCTTGAAAAGGTTACAAAAGATTTCTGTAAAAGATTAATCTAGATTCTAAGTCAAGTTTCCCAGCTCAAGTTAATAAGGAAGTCCTCTGCGAAAAAAAAAACGCATCCGAACGCTTAAAATAAATCAATACTTAAATTGTATTCAAGTATTTAAATCCATACAAATTATTAAGTTTACTATGCAAATTGAAACATCATCAAGAAAAATATGGGAAAACTTGAAAACAACAGAAGAAGATCGAAGAGATCTTATGTTGAATGCTACCTTTATTGGAATTTTTTTTAATACAAATTGTCCCTTAATAATTAACTATTCATTATGGTTTTTAGTTATAATATTTTTCCAAATAAGACGTGCAAGACAGATATACAGAGAGACAAACACATGGCGTAACTAATTTGTGTTGTGAATACAACTATTTTTTTTTTTTTTTAATTTTTTTTTTTTTTTTAAATAAAGTTCTCATACATCTCGAACGTGCAACTATTACAGTGTACATGCACACCTTGACATAAAGTAAATAATTGCAGAAAAATCATTTACACACACATATATATATATATATATACACATAAAAATGTTAAAAATCATGAAACATCAGTTATGCACGGTATTGTAAACATTATATAATTTAGAGTGTAAAAGTAGATAAGAAGTATATTTGTTTGTATATCACACAATACGACAACAACAACAAAAAACCTAACAATTAAAAATTATGATGAGTAAAATTTCATATTCTCACACTAATGTGTGCTATATATGAACGTGCAAGTTTATAATGAGACTCAAGATTATCAAATTTGTATCATCATCTTTTGCATCTTGAAAATCTGCAAGAATAGCTATCAATTAAAATGGCTTGACAAACCTCTTTAGCAAATACGGTACTTCTACTTTTCATTCATATGCTTCATTCTGAACGTCATGTTATCCAAGTAAGGAGAACAACAAAAAAAAGGGAAGCAAAGTTTTAAAAGTCTGATACAGAACGTTCCCAAAAAAAAAAAAAAAAACACTAAAGTAAATTGAAAATCACGTTTAAAAAAAAGAAAAAAAAAACAAAAACGAAAAAGGCAGAATCTGCCATGGATACTCCTCTTTTATCAGAAATTTCCGCTCAACTTTTATTAGTATTATTATTATAATCATAATATCTGAAGTTATATTCAGCTTGAGTTCGATATTTTATTGCCCATCACTAGTTAGTATACGTCATCGATTACTAGATAAAGTGATAATCATTTCACTCATGACAGTGCTCTTATATCGTTTCATATTTATCGTATATCGTATATATTTCAAATCAAAATTTTATACGATACGTTACTAATTTATAGATGAAAATTAATTAAAAAATAATTAAATAAATTAATAATAAATAAATTAATAATGAAAAAATATATTTCCGTATCCCTCGTCTAACTTAACTGTCAATTTTGATACGGAAATATTTATGAAAAATTATATTCAAAAGATACTAATAAAAATTTTAAACTGAAAAATTCTTAAAATGAATTTTAATTGAAAAGGAACAAATTTATCGACTCATTATTAATTGCAAGTACACAAATTGAAAAATTTCAATTTAATTCAAGTCGTAGCTCAAGCTAAAGTCTCCAACATTTTTAGATCATAATTCATACTAAAAAAAATTACATGGATGCCTGGACATTTGAATGTTGAAGGCAACTATAATGCTGACTGCTTAGCCAACAGGGAAGCTCGAAGGATTATAATAGGAACTTTTCTGTGACGTACCAATGAGTAGCCATATTAAAAGGCGGGTATATCGTAATGGCCATAGAAAAAATCCGCCGAACATTGGAAGCATAGAGCAGGGCAACGGTAAGCGAAAGGATTTATGTAAAGAGGCGGCCGAAATGTCCCAGAGGAGGCGGAATCAGGCGAACACTTCATGACGCCAGACAGAGTACCATGCTGGAAGACTAGGGGCAAGGGCGAGTACAATAGATCCTTTAGATCACGGTACTTATTAACTAAATCTATAGTAATACGGTAATATAGTAATACTGTAATAAATAATTGTAAAAATAATACTAATGAATGCTAAGAATATTACCAGCGATCTAGAATAATAGACTTGGGAAGTTCGTAATGGTTATCTATTAAAACGCCATCTACCTAAGGCAAAGTTCGTGCTTTATGCCCTAGAAACTTCCCAAACGATGCAACGCAGTAAATTCTCTGCAAGTGCAACTATTCGAATAGTATTCTGTTAAAGTAGTTCCTTCTGATTACATTCAAGCAATTACTGTTATAAAATCATTTTTAATCTAAGACCATAAATACGAAGAAAATAGAAACTAATTTTACAGTTAAGAAGAAAATTTTAATTATAAACGGGTTATAATTATAACATAATATAAAATAAACGAATGCGAGATGAGTTCCTATTCATTACCTTGAGTTTGAATGAGACATGTCTTCGTATGACGGATATACAATTATTACAGGTACCGCATTGATTAAATGATTAAATTATATCGTTTCACCTTGAGCATCTGAAGCGTGTGAAATGCAAAAATAATCCCGGTTTGCTGTATGTATGAAATTAAAAGATGATGGCGAATTGGAAACATTGGCATTCAGATTCTATTGTACTTGGTCAAATGTCCGACTACAGTTAGCTGTTACTTCTAATAATAGCTGACCATGGAACTTATTCAATTTTTTGATAAGATGACGTTTCTTTGACGATTCTAGTAACGATTGTATGTAAGCATAAAGTTTCATTAATCAGTAGTGGTAGTATTATGTGTCGCGACAGTGTTTTCTCGATCTACAAATGAAAATACCGTATTAACAGTAGAAATGTCTGATATCGATTCAGACAAAGCGTTTTTTTGGAGACGCAGTCTTTCGGCTTTCATATAGACACGTATTTCAACGACTAATTTAGGAGACATTGCAAATATTTCTCGTCCCTTGATAATCATATATGATATTTATGCTTAACATTTTATGAGCGAGATAAAGTACGGCTTCAGGCGGTAAGTTGCGAGGGAGGTAACAATGTAACTAAATTTTCAGGAGTCATTTTATTGGTATTCTGTTTTAGAGCTACAGCATGTAATATGTCAATGACATGCTCCAACCAACAGGTTACCATTTTCTTCAGGTACCAACAAAAATAAAAGTTGCATTGAGTTGAGAACTTGCAATTTCTTCTTCTGTTTTTCGTTAATAGACGTTGTAGGACAATTTTTGTTTTCCAAGCTTTCTTTCAACTTAGCATTAGCACTTGAAGAAAGAGGTGCTATTTGTAAATAAGCTGGCTAGTGAGCACCTTAATTATTAAGGGTTCCGATAGTTCAGACAAATAGACTTTAAATACAGTTGCGCAATCATGCACCGTATAGGGTCCATTATCTAAATGTAAAGGGCTATCATTTTGTATACGCAAGCGTAATTCGTTCTGTCTTGATACGGATCCGCTTTTTCGGAAGATACCCTCTTTTAAAAGATTCTCCTCTTTCATCAATAAATTTTTAAGTTCTTCCAAGTGCATCAAAAAACCGGCATCGATTTGTCGATTAGGGTTAGGGCTGTAACTAAATTTCTCTCCTACTTCATAAACTATTTCATGGCAAGGGTAATCGAATTCATCGGTATTTATATCCAGTTCAAAGTACAAATGCATTCGCGCCAATATTTGAAAGGTTTCATAACTACATTTTTGCATGCGTACCACAACTTCAACATCTCGTAATTCCGAAAAATTGTATTGTTTTTGTATCCATTACTAAGAACTATAAACAAATTATAAAAAAAATTAAATGTCTTTCCGTTTCTGATGGGTTTCAACTTATAAAATATTGAATACGAATGTAGATATATTGAACGAGTTTTTCTAGTTAATTTCGAACGAAACTCATCCGATATTCAAAACTAATACCTGCTACGCTTTACGATAATAAGAGACTACGATATAAGAAAAACAGAGTCGCTAAGCGATTGAAATTGTCTATCAGAAAGATGTGTTGCTAAAAGTTGAAATGCTATGCAAGAATTATACTAAAACTTGTTTATCTAGTTGTTAGATGATATCGCGCGTTTTGCACAATGCTCCCAAGTTTGTTGCATATTAACGTTTTAGTTTATCGCTGCTGTGATAATACTTCATGTCTTGGCGTAAAGGCAAATCGGTACATTTGACAGGATGGAGATCTCTACGTGTGATCTATGTTTTGATTTTTGCCACATACTGTGACAGGAACAACCGGACAAGCACGAAAAGCAGTACAACCAATTTGGCATTTTTTTTTGCCAAACAAAAGGGTTCCACCTTAAGAAATCCGCCACAAATAGGCAGAGGACTCTCATTGTCTACAAGATATGGCGAATAATGGCATTTTTTCGTCCATACTCTAGAACATTTCTTTACATTTTTAGATAAATTGAAGACTTTAAACATAATTTAACAAATAAAATTTTGTAGCTTTTTTCAAATTTAGAAATAAAAAACTTGATATTTTGAGGAGAAACGAAATCAAAATAAATATGAATAGATTAAGTGAAAGGAAGCGAATTTGATGACAGCTGTTCATAGAAAAGACAACAGACATAATTTGTACAAATCTTTTAATTATTTTATTTTCGTAATATCTGCAACTTATGAAATGTCTAAAAAGATCAATAATTTAAATCAAACGAAAGAAAAGACCCGACTGATAATAACAAAAAGTCGAGCAAGAAACAGTGAAAACAATCAACGGCAGGACTGGCTATAATGAAATGCGAATTGATTGCCGCATCTACCGTATTCTCCAGATGTGGGCCCCCAGCGACTTTTTCCTGTTCTCGAACCTCAAGAGGTTTTTGTCCAGCAGAAACTTCCATACATACTAATAGCGCAAAATCTGTCAAATTGATACATGTGTCTTTTGAAGATTAGGGCTAACTAAAAATTATATATATTTAATACTAGTAGCGTCATCTATGGGTAAGCCTACGAATTTTTTAACCCTACCTGTTATATGAGGATGGTATTATTTATGATGTAATTACGGTATTAAATATTACCACGAACAAAAAAATACACTCTGTGCGTACAACAATTACTTTCCTTTATTATCAAATCAGCTAAAAAATATGTCAGTGTCGGTGTTATAAAGACATTTTGTACGATAAATTATACCTTATCGCCTATTTAATTAACGAACGATTGATTAATGTACCGGCAGATTTTTCAATAGAATTTGCTTTAGAATTTGGAAATTGAAACAGACATAGCTCAGAAAAATAGCATGAAATTTGATTTGGCTTATTATCTAACGCTTAAATTATAAAGCTATATAATGCAGAGAAGCCAATGATATTAAACCCAAAGAGGATTTTTATTCTAGCGTCTCGAAGAAGAGTTCCTTACGCGTAAACCTATAAACTCAATTGAATGATTCAATGTGTGCTAATTCCGATAAGGAGTTATATCGGGTAATTGGTTAGAAGTCGAGGATGGCGCCTCAAATCAAAACCTTACCGCAAGATGTTTACTGTTCGAGACCAGTCAAATGTCTAACATAATTATGGAACTACGGAAGCAAATTCCGGAAAACAAGTGATTTTTGCAAACAAATAAAATCATAAAATTTATATAAATTTTTTGTCATTTCAACTAAATAATATTACAAGATATATATATATATATATAT
>KK351184.1:247478-278649 GCA_000671755.1 Glossina brevipalpis
AAAAAAAAAAGAATAAGAAGAAGAAGAAGAAGCTGATATTATTTGCCTTGCAGTAATAATCCACTTATCGATGCATGATTTGCATGATTGCGTAATAAAGAGCTTTTAGACTATAAGATATGGTAAGGCGAACAGGCATTCAAACGTAATAGTTTATCTCAGACATTTAATGTTTATTTAAAATTTCAAGAAAAGCTTTCTCATAATCGTCATTATCATCAAAGTCATCTTAGATTTTTTTCTTATATATAAAACAGGCGGAATATCCTTTATTTGGTGTCTCTTTAAGTTGTGATTATGAAGCCGAAAGTTTACCTAAAAATATAAATTTAGACTTCGATTTTTAACTACAAATTAAGTTTAAAGATCTGCTAAATCCATCGTTAGATTTGCATATATTTAAAACTATTGCGTTAAAATTTATTTTCACATTTTTAATTTGGCTATAATTTTTCATTAACAAAATTATTAACAAATTATAAAGGAAATCTTCGAATCAACTTTGAAAATTAGCTAAATTGTAACAAGAATTCAGTCATAAGAACTTAGAGAAATAAGCCAAAATAAACGAATAAATATATAAATAAATGTGCGTGTGTGTTAGTGTGTGTGTGTGTGTGTGTGTGTGTGTCTGCTATGCGAGCTGGAAGGTGGGGATCTTCAAAGATACTACTAGCCCGTGCCAGTAGCATGCACGATTCGTCATCCATAGGGCCTACGCACTAAACTTACCCCTCCCTTCCCTCCCCCACACACACTTCGTCTACCACTCTCCTCCGCGGGTCCACCGTTTGGTATTACTTCGCGGAGGCTGGGTGCAATTAGTGCGCTTCTTTTCGCGAGACCTTAGTGGATTCTCTTATTGGACTCTACTGCCTCCTTTCTCCACCCGCTGTCGCTCTATTTGCCGCCGCTCTTGGATCGTTCTCCTCGCGAACACGTTCAGACTACTCCATGCGTCAAGGTTTTCGTCTGCCCGTCTCATGAGGTCTCCATCTAGGTATACAAAATGACTCGAACCTGAAACAGCAAAGCATTATGTGCTCGGCGTCCTCCTTGGTGTACACACAGCACAGCTTAAACAGTTAGGCGAACTATCGTGGCCGAATCTATATATGTAACTTCGAAAGCAGCCATGACTGGTGAGAAGCTGCGTCAGGCAGAAACTTATCTCTCCGTGCCGTGTTAGGGAGGAGCACGAAAATCCATCTTCCTTTTGTTACGCTCTCCCAGCGCGCTTGCCATCTGATCGTGGAGGTCAAGCGTTGCTCCTTCTTGAGAACGTTCCCCTGTGGCGGGCCTGACTGCCTTCTGTCGTGGATACGCCACATCTCGTCCGCCAGGATGTCAATCGCGATCGAGCCTGCTAACATCAGGGCTGCCTCCTCCGAGGTGTTTCAGAAGCCACTAATCTGCCTAAGGGCACTTAGGCGATATACCACGATTATCTTCCTGTACTTGGTCTTAACCAGAAGAGCACCGACCCACACTGGGCTGGCGTAAAGCAAGGCCGATGTAATCACTGTAGATAGCAATTTTCTTGTTGCTGCTTTACGTCCTCTGGCGTTTGGCAACATTCTTGCCAGTGCCGCTTGGGTTCTGGCTGACTTGTCAATTGCGTGCTGAATATGCCTTGTGAATCTTAGCCGGCTATGGATTATCACTTAAAACATAGAAAAATTTTTCATAATAAAAACTAGTTAAATGCTATGGTTTATGGGTAATAAGCAAAATACCCAACATTTTTTTCATAAAACCGCAGAGGTTTTAAGTTCATGTTTCGACAAATTTGTCCCATTTTCAATAGAAACTTGTGCGCAAGAACTTACAATGATTCCGCCACATTTGAAGCCGATTTCTTAATTTTTGTGGCCAGGACAATGTGTGCCACAAACATTATACAGACGAATACACAGACAGACGGACATGATTAAATCGATTTTAAATTTGATGCTAATCAGGAATATATATACGCTTTGTGGGGTCTCTCAAGCTTCCTTCTGAGTGTTGCAAACAAAATAACAAAACGAATATACCCCCACCTTTCGTTGGTGGGCATATAAAACGGATATTTGAAGATATTCTTCTGTTAACTACTTATACTATTTGGTATATATGAAAAAAAAAAAATTAAGTTTTTTATTTTTATGATCGACGTTTCTTATATCCACTTCTGCCTCTATATGTTAGATATAGAGATTTATAAAATTTATCTAACGGGTTCATTTTTTTCGAAATTTCAGGTGTAGTTAGTTTAGATATTTATATTTATACAGCCGTAGTTTCAGTAGTTCACAAGCCATCGTTCAGTGTCCATTGTTTATCAAAGTGTGAAGAGATGAAGATGTAGATATTGATAAGGCAGCATTCAAACCATAGCAAAGTATTCTGTTTTAAATTAGAAAATGGAAAAAAAGAACAAATGCAAAAATTCTAGGCATCATAAGACGAATATTAAACCCATACCTGACAATTGTAAAATACTTTATTCTGTTATTTTTATATCTTATATATATTATATCTTGTAGTTGATCTCAATAGATATATGTTTCATATCAATGTCTAGTAGAATGTGTAAATTGCAAATTTTTCTATTCTCTATTGCAAGCAGTTTTATAAATATATAATAAAATAAAATAATATAAATGTTCTCTATTGCAAGTAAGTCTTTTCTTGCTACGAATTCTACTTAATGTAGTCATGGCTTCTGACTTTCGAATTCTACTTATGGTCATCAAATGAAAGTTTATAGTTAACGAACTTTTTGACATTGATAGAAACATATACTAATTAAAAATATATAAGTTAACACCAAACGTATCGAAGATATCAAAAGTAATCCTAAATTTTTATAACCAACTAGTTGGTCTATGCACCTCGCTTTCAAAATTTGTTTAACATTACGCCCACTTGAAATCAATTAACAAAATAGAGGAAAAATTTTAATGGAAGAACACTTGCTTCGCTGTCTAGTATAAATTCGAGTGGCAAATCATTTAAATGGAATTTAGCCAACAAAACATCTACAAAGCTATAAATATATATATATATATATAAATATAAATATATATATATATATATATATATATATATATATATACATATATTAAAATAAGAAATCATACAAAATCTTGCTCATAAATTATATTATCTGACAAGACCTACATAAGATCGTTCGATGAATTTCGCCGATTTGTTCACAAGGAGAATGGAACTAAGCTAAATATTAAGCGGCGACTAATAAATAATCGCTCTCTATTAACTGATATTTGAATATTAGAAATGGAAATAAAACTTTAATTTGCACAGATTCAAAAATAATGCATATGATGCCGTATGTATAAAATATGAAATCATACTGCGAAACCCTAAAATATGGCAATCGAACATTAGGCTATTAACACAACGAAGCCGCGCTTATATTCCCACAAATTTAAACATAGAAAAAGCAATGTAAACGAACTCAATTAAGCCGCGCATTTTGCTTGTCTTTTTTTTTTTGTCTGCCAGGCATGGCCATGTTTTCAGCTTAGCGCTCTAAACACAATTGAAGCGATGCTTATGTTTCCACAAATTTTAACATATGGAAATCAATGTGTAGATGAAAACAATGAATGCTTGTTTTAATTTGTGCGGCATGAAAATATAAGTGCGGCTTCATTGCGTTGCCAGCTTTAAGAATATTAACATCACGATGTGCAATGAATTAAATTAATTTTGTGAATCATATTTAACTAGACAGAGTAGATTTGTTCTGTATTTTATATATATATTTGATGTATTAAATGTCAGATTGAAATTAGATTATTGATACCATGTGGATTTTTGTTCGCAAAAAGAATTTCAGTATACAGATGAACATAAATAAACTGATACCATTATCCATTAATGTTTAACGATTTATACCACGCATAAAGTAACATTATCCTACACAATATTGCAATGGAATCGTTTATTGAGGATTAATGATAAATACAAAAATATATTAAGAAATATATAAGTTTGAATTGTTTCACATCCGATGTGTTTCATTTTCAGAAAACTTTCATACAATTATTTAAATTTTTATGGAAAAATAAAGCTTAATATAAATCAAATATTAATCAAAGGAAAAAAGAATTAAATTTACTTTATTCTATATTGTATTTACAAGAAATATTCAATAAAACATTACCACTGTCCATTTGAATATGAAAACCATAGTACCACCTTTTACAGTCAATACGTTATCGTTTAAATATCATCTCTAGTATTGCCGAAATAGAAAAGTTGAGTTGAAATCAACATCAGAAAATTTGTTTTATTGTATAGTTCTTGTAGTATTTTGTATATATTTGTCCGTTTAGTTTGTGCGCGTGTAAAATAAGAAAAGACGAGGAAAAAGCAGGAATAATTCGGAAATAGAAATCAAAATAAAAAAATCGAAATCCTATAAGCAAAGTAAACCGGTAAATTAGACCGCAACACGAGCCAACAAAAGAAACAGTGTATGAATAGAAAGAAAAAAGATCAAAGTTCGAAAGGCTACCGAGGCTACCGATTCAATATTGAAAATCATAAATGTTCTTAAAATAATATTGCAACGGTGCAAGCTATTAACAATAAAATAAAAGAAAGTGCGTAAGGCAAACAGAACCAATTTAAAGAAAAATATTTTAAAAACAACAAAATGTCTGCTGAAACTTCCATGTTTACGGCTATAGTCCATGAAATAATTTATAGTCCAATGAATTTGGCTTTGGTGGCCATTATTGCTTTTTTGGTATACAAAATCATTAAAGATCGAATTGAAGTACCCAGTATGGCTTCTCAAAAACCACCAGAGCCAGAATTACCAAAATTGCGCAGAGATTTTACTGTAGCCGAACTGCATCAATATGATGGCACACAGCCTGATGGCCGCGTATTAATGGCTGTTAACGGTAATGTGTTTGACGTCACTAAAGGAAAACGTTTCTACGGACCAGGTGAATAAATTCTCATGTTTTATAAGCAAGTGTCAATTTAGTTAAATAAATATATTGACAAAAACTCAATGCAATGCTGTGCTTTTGTACAATATGTTGTATATAATGCCGTCACAAATTATTCAAATGTAAAAAAAAAAAAAACAAAAAGAACACGTATACAACTCGAAGTGCTTATGTGTTTGTGCGTCTGTGCGTGCTGTGTGTTTGTGTCCACAATTACAAACAGAACACTTCAACTTCTATTTCTATCCTGTTCGATAACTGTTTCTGAGATTTCTTGCTATTTTTAGATATTGCAGAAGCTACACATGTGTCTTCGATATCAGTTCATTTGAAAGAATATTTATATAAATAAAAGATATACGTTCACAAACATAATGCATGATTAACTTTTCAAAACTCTTCAAAGCAAACCTTTATACTTCTCATTCTACTGGAGTTTTTAAATCTTCTGCATGTAAATTATCCAAAGATGGATTTGAAACTCAAATGTTATAACATTCTACGTTTTATCAAAAAAACAGTGTTACACATTCTTTCTTTCACTTGGAATAACTAACGTTGCTTTTTAGGCGATTTCAGTTCGATTTCTAAAATGTGACATCATTTGCATAACGAAGAAAAGTACGAATACTTAAATGCTTTGTCAAGCCGTTTTAAAAGATTTCATTTCTACTTATCATTCGTTGTTGAATTTATTTACTTAGTTGCTTGATATATGTTAATACGTACATTAAAATTTTGCTTTAATGATCAAAACTTTTGCAAAACAAAGAAGCAGAGATGATACGTACCATCACTTATACTGTTAAAGTAAATTTATCATAGAATATAACATTGAAGAAACAAACAGCGAATCAAACATATATGTAAATTGAAGATAGGAGAAGAATGTTATTTTTAATTTATAAATAAACTTCAACATCACACAGTTTCTTAGTTTCAAATTTTTTAAAGTAAATCAATTTGCAATTCACATAAGTTTAGCATTTTTTCAAGACTATAAAAAAAAAAGTTTTTTTATTTTATTTTATAGGTGGTCCTTATGCTTCTTTTGCGGGCCGCGATGCTTCACGAAATTTGGCGAGGTTTAGTGTGGGTGCCAACGATAAAGATAAGGATGAGTATGATGATCTTAGTGATCTAAGTGGTGTGGAAATGGATTCATTACGCGAATGGGAAATGCAATTCAGAGGTTTGTTAGTTTTATAAAAAATTAATTCGAATATTATATAGTATATTAATTATGATTATCGCTAATACAAATAGAAAAATACGATTTGGTTGGTAAATTGTTACGTAAAGGTGAACAACCAACTAACTATGAAGACGAAGAAGAGGATACTGACAAAGACATCAAATCTAATGACACTGCGATGGAGCCAACTGCCAGTGTTAATACTAATGAAACTCTTACATCTGGTAGCAATGATGATGAGGGCATACGAAAACGTCCCGCCACCACCTCTGCAGCCGAAGAGGTCAAATAAATCTCTATATTAAAATACAAGATTCTCAATCATCAACAAGCAAATACCATAGTAGCATTGTATCTCCCTCTTATATTTTATAATCATCTACATATGGTTTGCGTGCGCCCATAAGAAAATTTATTTTTGAAATTTTTGTTTTATCTTAAAATTATATTTGATTTATTTAGAAAATTGTACATTAGTCTTATGATTTAAAGTTCAACGTTTTTGAAAGATTAAGTTTGTTTTCTATTTTTGGCAAATATGCATACGTTGTAATTGCTTATGAATGTATGGAAACGCAAACGGAAGGGGTGATTAGTATTGCTCTAGGGGATATACAAGTTTATATACGGAATAAATCATAATATTAAGGGGCATTTAAGGAAGTTTTATGAAGGTTTTGAAGACAATTTTTTATTATTTATCTTTATTAATTTGGGTTTAAATTGATTTACCTTTTCATCATCTTTTAATCATTGAAAAAAATTTAGCAAAGAACAAATAATTCTATTGATACATATACATATATAAATTCGAATGCTGATGATATACTTAACAAATTAATAATAATGAATTTATATAAACATAAAAAAAAAAACTTGTGTTAAATTATTCCGATCAAAGCGAATTTACAAATCAGTAGTAGTTTTTTTTTTTTTTGATTACGTTAATTAACATACTATTTCCATTCATGCGCTATTGGTGGAAGAATGCAAAAATTTCGTGTAATTTAACTCAGATTAAATTCTGATCATTAATTATTGCTGTCTTCTGTGCTTAAATAATTTTTTATTTTTATCTTTAGCGACAAACGTAAAGCAATAAAAATAATGTATTTCATAAGTTTAGCATTCCAAGATTTGTGAAATTCAAGCCTTTGTGTGTAATGTAAGCCTAAATTAGCATTAAATGCCGTAAATATATGCACATATATTTATACGTGATTCAATGCATATAATGTGTATATGTGTATACACGTTTGGTATATCAAAAAATAACAAATATCATCACGTGTACTTCTTCCCAAAATAAACAGTTTTTCAGAAAATCACATACACTTAGAAAAGTGTAGTTCAGTTATTCGGAATAAATTGCTAAAGAGATGCGTTTTTCAATTCCTTCCAACAGTAGTATCACTGAAACAACCTTCAAAAAGCGTTTGTTTGACAATTTTTTTTTTAGGATGGAAGACTAGATAAAAAAAAATAATAATATTTGAGCAGAGGTTATTAAAAATGTATTTAAGTATCTCAGCTATGCTTAAAAAGGAAAAATTACTTAATATACATCTATTATATCTATAACTAGAGAGGTGGAGAATTTGAAAAATATTGATTGAAAAACGCAATTTTTTTCTGTTAATAAATAATGTTTAAACACTTTCAATTCTACAACCATTAAGCCTTTCTTTTTTAACTATTTGACATATAGGCCTATCAAGTTAGAGGCTTTCCTCCAAACGATTTCGATAAACCAAAAACAAACAACAAATTTTTAAATTAACTTATGAAAAATTCTCTAAATATTTCTCTTCAGAATCTGACTTTAAATAAAGGAAAGACTACGTAAACAAAGCAAACACACGAATTTCTGTTATATTTACGTTTATTTCTTTTTTGCTATCCCTGTTTTTAAATTATATACCTCGTTTGCTATCCTAATCGTAAAGTTTTTGCAATTCTTTTCTATGCGCAAAATGCAATCGTTGCCAGACTACTTATATATTCAGTGAACATATGTTTGTTTGACACTTCAATTGTTTGTGTGCTTGAAGCTTTAGTTACATAAAAAGGTTGGTAAAATTGTTCAGGTTTTTTACCAAATATTGGTATAAAAGTAGGAATGAAAATTTTTTTCATTGATTTGAGTTAAATCATATAATAATTATATGATACGTTGAACTCTCACACAGAAACGACATGCTTCGCTCCGTAACGACAATCGCGAACCAAACATCCAAGCTGCTGACTTCGTCAGTGGCAACCGGTGCTTTCGGTCCGGCTCTTAACACTGTGATGCTGCGTAAACAGCAAACTATGCCAGTCGTAGATCCCAAAAATCCTTTACCTAAGAAAGGTTACAGTCCTTTCGGTACTAAGCAATCTAGCATGGGTGAGTGGACAATGGCACGTTTAGATGATCTACTCAATTGGGGCAGAAAATCTTCTATTTGGCCTCTAACTTTTGGTCTCGCCTGTTGTGCTGTAGAAATGATGCACATTGCTGCTCCCCGCTATGATATGGATCGCTACGGTGTTGTATTTCGTGCATCACCTCGTCAAGCTGATGTCATAATTGTAGCAGGTACATTAACTAATAAAATGGCACCTGCTTTACGCAAAGTATACGATCAAATGCCAGAACCCCGATGGGTTATTTCAATGGGTAGTTGTGCCAATGGTGGCGGCTACTATCATTATTCGTATTCAGTAGTACGCGGCTGTGACCGCATTATCCCAGTGGATATATATGTACCCGGTTGTCCACCTACAGCCGAAGCTTTAATGTATGGTGTCCTTCAGCTTCAAAAGAAGGTAAAGCGCATGAAGACTTTACAGATGTGGTACAGAAAATAAATTAAGGATAGAAGGAGATATTCTACGTTAAACTACATAATAAGAACCACTGTGAAATGATTTGTTGCAAATGAATTTGTTTGTGAAATAAATGCAATTATTGCAAATTTATCAAATCATTATCTTTTATTTGATATTTTGTAAAATTATAGATTTTTAAATCTCAAATCAGCTACCAAGGCTACATGATCAGAGGGGAAAACAACAGATGGTATGGCTATGTGGGATTTTAGTTCTTCATCAGCAGGCAAGGGAACAACTTGTTCCACTTCCAAGCGATCGCTTTGATAAAATATGTAATCCAAACAAGCAGCAAAAGTGTGAGTGAAGTTTGTATATTTTGGAGTACCACACGCAGATTGCATACGAAATGGTTGTTGTAAAGATACACCCACTAAAGCTTCTTCTGGATCTGAAAGTCAGGTAAAGCAAAAGTTTAGTAAAAATAAGGAAAAACTAGATAATTATATTGTTATTTACTACTATTCCAGTCAATGAAGTCATCGCCTACAAATCCTTGAGTCATCAAACGAAAAATGCCACACTCAGGAACGCTATTAAAATCGCCAGAAAATATTATAGCTAATTGGCTTTCATCCTTTAAATTTAATTGTTTTATCAGTTTTTTATACATATCTTCGATGTAAAGCATAGAGAGACCAAATTGTAAAAGACGTATGTGATCTGCGTCAGGATGGAAATAAAGATGTGTATTAGCCACCAATAAATAGTATTCACATTCTTTCATTTTTAACAAAGTTAATTGCAATGTCGTTGAACGATCGCATATGCGCTCCGCTAATTTCTCATTTGTTTGTATCTTTTGCCACAATTCACTGAAAACAGGTGTAACTTTAATATTTTCGCCAATGTTAAAACTTCGAGTCTCAATCAAATCGAAACGATTGGTATTGTAAAATGTCGCCACTCCCTCACCACAAGTGCCTTTCTGTGCCATTAAACCTTTAAAAGCTTGTTGATCATCTTCGAGTAAAGGTTGCAAATCAAAGCTGAAAATTTTCAAATCTACTTCTTGCAAGCAAATTATATCAGCATTATATCCCATGACTTCCTTCATAATCAATTGTTTACGATAATCTGTTTTTAAAGCGTATGGTGGGCAATAAGGAAAAAGTTGAGTGCGTGAGTAATCACTGTCTGCATACAAATCCGCCAAGATGTTATAAGAAACCATACGCCAACTATTGCCTTTTAAACGTTGCTTTGTAAAGCAATGGCGCGTTTCGAAAGGACAAGTTCCCGGACCAGCCTGTACTTCTCCTTTGGATATTTGTTCTACAGATGGACCAAACTGACCTTGATTATTCCCAGGTTTCAATACTAATTTCAAAAAATAACCCACGTCTTCATTACAAGTATTGTAAAAAAGTCCATCACCGCAATGTAACCAATCTTTTACTTGTTTCAAATTGCCCGAAGCAGGCTAAAAGAAAACGATAATGAATGTAATGTTTGGTATTGTGAAAGATAATTACTTGCCATTTTCGCTTTAAACCAAGAGCCTTTGCAACAACTTCTCTCAGCAAATTGCATTTCTAATTTAGTAGGATAGACGGTAAAGCCTGCTAATATTGTAGTGGGCATAACTAAATTTATTACCCAAGGTTGGTTTATCACAACCTGAAAGTTGCGATCCAAAATTTTTAGATATAAACTGTCCACAGTATCGGCCAATATGTCAATGAAAGTCATATCTTCCAGTTTTTGTTCACCACGAAGAAATTCAATCTGTAAAATTTTTTTTCAAAAAATCAATTCTAAGCAGTCACCATGATTACTACTTACCTTACCGTCGACTAATGCGTTCGGTAAAAGTTCTGTTGTGTCTTGAGTGTCATTTTTCCTCTTCCCCTTTTTTGCCTTTTTAAAAAGTTCCTTCTCAATATTTCCTCGTATTCGCGTTAATGCATCTTCAACTTTTTCACTCATGCGGCGACAAAAATTAAATTCACGATCCAATTTTAAATCGGCATTAACATAACGGAAACTTATATGTAATTCCTCACTCGGAGTATCATAACGCAAATACACTTTATCCATAGGGCAATTTGTGTGATGAACGTGTGCTGCGATCCGTACAACTGATTGACAGATCAATCTTTTGGATATTGAAGCAAATTTATGTACAACTGGAAGAAATACCAGCAATTGTGTTTTTCCTAACAAGTATAACACCATTGCCAAATTATGATAAAAAACTATTACTCCATACCAAGAGTTTTAGAAAAAATTGTTCAGGCGACACATGTTAACATACAAATGAATTGACAACACGATGTCAACGCTCACTATACGATTAGCTGCTGTACCAGATGTTGCCAGATTGCTTCCTGAAAAATTTTGCAATATAAGCAGAGCTGCAAAATTCAATTGCAGTGATATTGTGTGTGCGCGTTATACCTTATTTGATGTGTGTGTAATTTGTAAACAAAAATGTGTAAACAAAGCAAGCACATAATCCATCCATATGATTTATGTAATGAGTGCGATTTTTGAAAAAAAAAAAAAAAAAAACAATGGGAATCATTTGTAAACAAAACGAATTTTCTCTCGCCTAGTCGTCTTATATGCTAATGAATTTTATATAACTCTAATTACGGTAAATTGTAAATTATCAATTTAATCTATGGAGATTAAGATTGAAAGGTATGGATTAAATTGATGCTGACAGCGTATATTCCAAAGGTTTACATGTTAGTAAGCAAACGGGTGTTGAAAATTGAAATGTAAGGTCAAAAGAGGTTTGTTATGTGTGGTATTTCTTAAATCATTTATTTATAGAAACTAAGGCATTTTCTTGAATGAAAGAAACTATCCGTTTATAAAAAATGTTTACCTAGTAGTAGTAGTAGTAGTAGTAGTAGTAGCACTAGTGTGTGCGTGCAAATTATTTTTCATAAATTCCATGATTATTCTGCTGCAACTCTCTTTCACAAAAAGATAATTGATTAAATGAACTTACATAGCTTGAGGGATCAGCTTCTTGTTTTCGAAGTTAAATTTCAGACCTTGTTTTGTGTCTTGTTTAAAAAAAAAGAATTAATATTTTTCTTAAAATGCCTTTAAAAACTCTAATATTATTTTCAATTCTATGGATACTTGAATAGGAAACAATTTTTTTTTTTTTTTATCTCCAATTTGTGCACAACTGTGTGGATTTATAAAATTGTCAACTAGTACGCCGCCTTAGATTTAATACATCGGTAGTTGTTTATACTTAAATTTTCCGAATCAATTTATTAAATATAATTTGGTTTATTTAATTTTCAATATCTTTCTTGCTAATTATTCCCGAAAAAATACTAACCACATTGCTCTATTGCACTTTTATGATTACATAAATTGAGATTTTCTTTGGCGCAATTCAAAGTTTCCTACAAATTTTCAAGTACTTGCAGAATTTTCTTTTGAATAAATAACACATCGATGGTTTAGATTAAAAGTTAGTTAAATTAGAAAGCTCATCATCTTCCTCGGCTAAGACTAACGAATATTTAGAAGAAATGAGTATTAGAAGAAATGAGTATTAGAATGTTCGAATTTGAAGAAAGTTCTTCTTCGACAGCATCGGCAACAACAACAACTTTAGCCGTTACTGTCAGTGCCGTTGAAAATTCAAATTACGCTGGCTGCTCAGGTTACAAAACTTGAATGCTGAAAAATTTTCTTATCAAATACGTGTTCAATTCACTCTCGGACGCTACGACAAATAATGCCAGCATTTACAGCCTTTCAAAACGAAATGGTAGAGAATCAAGAACCAACAATAATAATAATAATAAGAATAATACAAAGGGGGCAAGAAGGGAATTTAAATGTAAATAATAATTCGAAATATCTGTATGATTGAGATTTTCAAAAATATAACAAAGCATTTGGTTTTCTTAAGTTTTCATTTTTTTTTTAGTTTTTTGTGTTTTCTTAAGATCATGCATTCACTTATAACTTTTTGGTTAATTTGTATATATATACATATCCATATATATTTATATATATATATATATATATATATATATATATATATATATATATATATATATATATATTTATATATATACAAAATATTTATATATATTATTAGTTTAATTTAATTAAAATTTTAAAATTATTTTAATTCAATTAAAATCACAATCAAAAAATGAGAAAAAAAAAAAAATTAAAAAACAGAGATTGATAAATACACAAGATTACATATAACATTATTCAGTTTTCTTATTTTTATGTCACAGTACAAAATGCTTTAATAACTAATCTCTTAATTTATTATCGTACTATCATTACCATAAATGTTACCATTATTATAATTTTTTAAAATATTTATATTGTATTTATAAATTTTTCGCACATACATTTATATATATAAATATATATACATGCATACATAAATGAATACATATATATATGTATATATATATATAAATATGAAATATATACATATACATACACATAATGGTATATATATACATATAGAAATATATATATATAATTGTAGATTTCTATTTAAGTTATTTTTTTTACGGATTTTCCATGAATTTTCGTTTTTTAACGTATAGTGTATGTGTGTAAATGTGTGGGTGTGTGGTAAATATTTCATATTTTCAAAATTTATCGTTATAATCATCTTCATTTTCATTGTTAATATAATAACTATTTATACGTATAAATTTGATTATAAACCAATTACTCGTACTCTAATTTTTTGTTCTACGCATCTTCGGTTTTTCCTTTTTTTTTTTTTTTGTTTTTTAACGTCAAGTGAGATGGTTTTCCTTTTTTTCTATTTGTTTGGTTTTCTGCTCTTACGGGTTTTGTTCTGCAATAATTATTTTGTTTGTTGGTGAAGCTGTAGATTGATTGTTGGTAACATTTTTCACATTTGCCATCTAAAACTAATCGTTTATTATTTTTGGTTATTTTATCTCATTCTTATATTTAATAATAATATAATTTTAATATTAATCAAATTGTTTATTTTATTATATTATATTTTTTTATTACTATTATTATTATTATATCTGTATTGTTATTTTTATTATATTATATTATTTTTATTATGTATATTCTATTATTATATTATTATATTATATTATTATTATTATATAATTTTTATTACATTATTTTTATTTTTTTTTATTATTATTTCTATTATTATTATAATATTATTATTAATACACAATTTAATATAAAAAGGAAATTACATGTTAGGTTTTAACTAGTCGCCGGGATGTTCAGGACAGGAGCGATTTACTTCGAACCATCGATCTATGCAACTATTAAAACATTTTTAAATCAATTTACAGTTATGTTTTCAATTGTATCATTCTTACCATTTATGGTAAATACAAAGACATGGTAAACGAGCTATGATATCACCAGGGTTTAAATCTTCTAAACAAATTACGCACTCACCCTTAGCATCTGCTAACACATCCTCTATGTAAACAAAAGAAGAAAAGAAACAAACATTTGATGCGTTCCTTTCTTTGTTGTTTGTACCATTTGTTTTATTGCATACCATTGTATGAGAGTCGTGGTTTTGTTAGGCACATAACCAAGTGGCATTCAATATCGTCGGGTAAGACGAATTTGTTGCATACAGGACATTTAATACCTTTGAAATGAGAAATTTTTAATATGTAAAAGAAATCTTTCAAAGTTATTATTATTTATTATTGTCTCTAAATATCTAAATGAAATTTTCTTTGGCATCGAACTCCAATACAAATTCGGTAAATTTAAATGCCATTTAAAAAGAGAATTATAGATAAGTTCATAAGCACTTATCGGATATTTTTTTTTTTTCAAGAATTTATATGTTATTTAAGCATAGAGATGAGAAACTGCTAAACTACTTTTTTATTTCTTACCATTAAATGACCATATTTGAGATGGAAGTGATGTCGCTGTGTATACTCGTCCAATATTGTTTGCTCCATTCGATGCAGAAGCTGCCAAAGCTATGCTTTCAACGAAATTAGCTCCCGCCATAGAAACACCCTTGAAAAATGTGTTTATTATATTAAATTCATTAGAGCATTCAATTTTTTTTTTTTTTTTTTTTTTTTTTAATTGCACTCACTCGTAGATTATCACCAAGTGTTTGACGCTGCAAATGATTATTGTGGCCCTGTTGTGACGTTGATGAACTGGCATAATTATTACTATTTATTGCGGTGGCATTGTTACTGGCATTTATATGTTGAGTTTCACCAGAGGTTGTGGGTTGTGAATGGATATCTGGCACGGAACTTAAGCTGCGTGCCCGTTGCCTATCTACAGAGGAATTTTGTAGTTCGGCACCCGTGGAGCTGCTCGAAAATGTACGCGAACGTGGACTCTGGTGACCGCTGGTGGCGGGTGTGCTCGCCTTTGCGCCCATTCGTCTACCAATTGAAAAAGAAAGAATTTCACACGTCTCCCAATTACTGTTGTGTCACGTTGGCTTACAGTGAACTTAACTGTCTATAGGTGATATTCCCACTCCGTGCTTGTTTTTATAATAAAACTCAAAAATGTTTAAAAAATGAAATAGAGCTCCATTGAGAGCTATATTCCGCGATCGTTGTACGATGAATACTAAAATCTTAATATGTCGACCCCCCCCACTGCCAAGAACAAACTTATTTTCCACAAAAAAATTGACAATTGTCTCTTCCCAACGGTTTTATTTCTTAGTATGCAATGATCCCTATGCAGACTTTCCCGTACAACAGCGGCTATAACGACAATGATAATGACTTTTTAGATGACGGTGAGCAGTTATTGTCTAGCTGTGTGTACGTTCTCTGTTTATTATTCTGATGTGAAAATTTTTTTGAAGTAAAAAAAAATGTAGAGGTAAACGTCTAATTGCCGAAAAACACTTTCATAATTTTTTTCTTTCTGATATTTTTTCTTTTTTAGTTTGATATTCTGATTTTGCGTTTTTATGCAATTATATGTCTGTCTTTGACTTTCTGGTGCTCCAAGTTCTTTATTTATTATTCTCTGCTGTGTGTCGTATGTTGACATTTATCTCGATATTCTCTCTACAAAAGAACCACTGTCAACTTTCGTTTTCAAATCACATTCGTGATATGTTCAACATAAACAGCAGTTACGATAAAATGAATTAAAGAGGTTTACGATACGTTCACTTTGTTACGGCATTTAATGTATTTTAGAAATTAAATATAACGTCCAATATGAACTCAAGAAAACCAAAGAACAATTTAGTAAGGAAAAGTGCACGAACACTGTAACCATTCATAAATACTTTTGATTTTATTCATTCTAAAAAGCTGTAAAAAGCAAGGAAAATAAAATAAAGCAATTTTTGAAAGCCATAGAAAAAATTTGATGATGTTATCGCATATAAAATAAAGAAGAAATCAAACTTGGTTTGCGAGCAGACCATCAAAACAATTCGTTCATACGTTAGAAGTTAATTACTATTATTGTTATTATTATTATTATTATCATTATTATTATTATTATTATTATTATTATTATTATTATTATTATTATCATTATTATTATTATTATTATTATTATCATTATTATTATTATTACTGTACTCTAGACTAATGAAATTAATTCTTAGACTAGAGATGAGACCACTAGCAGCTTAAGCTATCGGCTTGAGTTAGAAGTTTATCGCCGTTTATTTATTAAAATCAAATATAGAATGATTTTCATTGCAATTCATGTGCTTTATAAATTATGAATAAACTTCGGAGGTATGTTATCTCAGTTACGATTAGTATCATTAGCTAAGTGCAATTAAAATATTAGAATTTTGAAAATTTGGGATAACAAGTTGAAATCTGTTGTATAATTATTCTTAATTGACTTCGAGAAAAATCAAATTAGAAGACACAGACACTTCCATTAGTTAGAAAACAAAAGAAATCTCGTAAAAAAATAGTACTTGGATCGTCTATAAGTCAAATTTAAAATGAGAGAGAAAACCGCTTTATATCATATTTTGAATACTTGTTCTACATACAAGTACGGTGAGTATGATCATGATCATCTTTTCATTTCTTTTCAAAACACAAGAGTTGTAAATTTTAATGCCAAACAATGGACTTAGTGGCCGCGTACATAATAGATGTCGATCTCTTGTCTCTATACAAACATTTGAGAGGGTCGTTTCAACTCATAGAGATTTACAAAAACATATAAAATGGAAAATTGATATAGTTTACAGTATTTATGTATTTATTTGACTCGAAGATTTCCTTTAAGAATAACCTAAACCGGATCGTATGTTAAGCCTATGCAGTTATATGCAAAGATTCGAACAATGTCTCAGCTCACTTCTTATTATACCAATTACTTCATAATTATTTTCTAAGTGAATTCAAATCTCTATCCTTCTGATATCTTTCAATATATTTTTGGATCGAGGTATTCTGTTTGAGATATTTTGATGAAATTTGACTTGTTTACCTAAGACTTGTTGAAAGTGGTTTGCATTGGACTATTTTCCAAATGAAACCTTTCGTTTTTTTTTTTTTTTTTTTTTTTTTTTTTTTTTTTTTTTTTTTTTTTTTTTTTTTTTTTTTTTTTTAATGAAAATATCTATTTGAATAAACCGTTATATAAAAAAAACATTGCAATCTTTAATATTCCTCGAGAAAAAGTTATAAAAAATCGTATTTTTGTATATTGAATAAATAGGAAAAAATCCTTCAAAAAAAAAGTCTCCATAAGACTACAAAGCCCCTAATTTTTATAATTTTATGATAGAAATTGGTGTAGAATAGCGATTTGATAAATAAATTCATTATATTAAATTTGAACATAGACATAGGTCTATTTTTCGGAATCCTTCCGAAGAATTCTTACAAAAAGTAAATCCTTATAATACAAAAAGATCTTTATTTCAATATTTTCTTATGGAAATATGATTTAACATATAAAGGTATTGTATTAAATTTGAACAACATTGATCTAGTTTTTTGAAGCGGTTTCCTTATATAAAAGCTTTTTGATGAAATGTACGCCTTAATACACGACAACGATGACTATCTTTTTGACGTTTTATAATGAGAATAGATGGGGAATTACACTATCCGATGTTATGTAGGCTAATTAATTGAATCGACCTTTTCCGATCTATTTTTTGTTTTGTTTTTGTATTCATAAATAAATCTCAATTAGAAAGATAGAAATCTCTTTGGCCATCTACGCCAAAGATAGACAAATGATATCGTATTTTATATTTCGGAAAAGATTACAATGCTGATGATATGCAATTTATATTGAAGGTAAAAAGACCGAACAATAATAATACATTAGATGGATTAGATGTGAATTTCGTCTTAAGTCTAAAATAATAGTAAGTATTGACAACAACAAATAACAAAAAATTTTTCATCATTAAATAGTGAATAACTTTTAATAAAGTTTTTGAAAATCATTTTCTATCGCTACTAAACACATAATGTACAAAAATATGATAAAAATAATTTTATAACTTTTTTCCAATTTTTATTTAAAGAGTTAAGCGATTTGGCAATTTTGAAAGTGAAGTAAATATTGTTTACTTGACATTGAACAAACTCCGCTAAATAACAAAATAAATGAAATTTAAACAAAATTACAGATGTCGTAATCCGACATAACAACAAAACACTTTTCAATACATATATATGTGTGCACAATTATTTTTTTTTCTTTATTTCTGTCTCGCTTTTATAACTACCTTCGAAATTTGTGGTTATTGCTAATGTTATTAATTTCGATATTAGAAAAATCCAGTCCCAATTTGACAGAACTATAAGAACTTAAGTAGAAAAATAACCGCAATCGTCCGATAGAGAACAATTAACAGACTACTGACATATCTATATGCGATATGTAGTTGAAAGTGTTCGAAACACCCTTTTGACATTGGGATGCCCTATTAATGATGATGCCTGGATTATTACCAAGAAAGAAAGTCAAATCTTTTCATTATATTCAAAACACGAAATTTGAAATGAAAGCTAAGAAACAAATGCTTCTCCAATGCGTTGTTTTTTTTTAACGAAATGGTCTCTACGTACCATAATATTATTGTTTTTATTAAGAAAAATATATAGTATTGAGTGAGACATAGCAACACAAGAGCATAGACGCGGGCGCGCATATCGAGTTTTTCAAAAGTTCATATTAAAAAGGGTTCCATAAATTATTTATATTATGGAACACACTCCATTTTTAATTTAGCATATAGTCGCCTTAATCATGCCTACCAATTTGTCGCAGACACAACAATTAAACGAAACGGACTATATTTAATTTCAATAAGCTGTGAAGCTAAGTATAATATCATAATAAAGGATCCAAGTAACGAAGGAAACAAAATCGGCCAATTAACTATACCTGTGTTCGCTGCTCTGTTTAACGAATGAAATTTAAAATCATTGCAATAAAAGTGTTAAGTAAATTTATAATTCATTAAAATATGACATCGGGTGGAAATTCATTTTGTTTTTTACATATTTTCGTTCATTAACGCTTCGTTTTGTTCCTTTTGCAAAACTCGCATATATCAAATAAACGATCACGCACACATCAAATAACGATTTACACGAATAGAATGTAGTAAAATCACGCTCATATTAAATGAGGGATCACACGAATAGAATACATATTTGCTTTGTTTACATATTTTTGTTTACAAATCACGCACACATCAAATAATGTATCACACAGATAGAACGAAATCACGTACACATCAAACGCATACAATAAAATCACGTACAAATCAAATGAGATACAACGCACACACACACACATGAAGTGAGGTATAACGATGCACTCTAAAATCACTGCAATTGACGATATTTCATATAAAATTACGGTAAACAAAATTGCACTCAGAAACTATTTTTTTTTTTTTTTTTTTCACAGATCTATTTTCACTCAAACACTGCACAAACTGAGAAAATTAACGATAAAGTCAATTTTTACTCAAATTCTAATTTCGAATTGAATTCATTATGCAAATATATCCCGGACAATCCGCCCTCTTACGTATTTACCAGTAGTATATGGTGGAATTTTATTACAATTTGCGAAGTAAATTCCGTTTTGTGCATAATTAATTTTCTTTTGAAAATAATCATAACAAAGATTGTTTTACCTATTTTGTATTTTATTAATTATTTATTGTTCGTAATTTTAATATTATTTCCTTTCCTTTGAATTAATTTGTTTTACTTATTTTTAGAAAAAGTTCTTTAATCAATTCTTTAATCTATTCATTTATACAGTTTTTAGATAAAATCTTTAAAATTCAATAGGAATTTTTTTTTATGTCTAATGTCAGGATAGCTTCTAAATAAATAAATATAAAAAGACTTAAAATAGTGTGTATGCGCTTTACATCAAACAAGTTTTTTTTAAGAAATTCTATTCTATTCTAATTATTAACATTACATATAGATCCGTTTTATCATCTGCACGATCGACATTAGAAACTCAAGTGACTCTTTTCGTGTAGCGTTATATATCAATATCAAACTACCTGTTCGTTAGTCTAAACTCTTTTTATTAATTTAAAGTCTATTCGCAAATTCTTTCAAAAAATAACAGTTACCGGCTCCATCTGTCTCATTTATCACTAATGAACTTTTTCGTTTTAATTTTACATAATTTATATAATAAATAAGAGTTGGTTGCTTAAAAAAAATCCACACACCAATCTAGATCCGTTTTCTTTTATCAACACACATTTTATTATCAATTCATTAGTTTTCAAAAGTAATTGAAAACATTTGATAGAGAATCATAAAATATTGCTACACACTCTTCCACATTTCACAACATACATACACGCATGTTATCGTTATAAATTATGGTTTGTATATACGTAGAATCTCTAAAGAAACGTAATTACCATAAAATTACCATAAATTTGAAAAAAAAAACTTTACATAAGAACATGTCACATGTCGTCTGCCACAATCTGAGCTGAGTTTAGTGTTCGGTTTCGTAATGTCGGGACATTGGGCATGTGTATTGTATTGTGTTAATGTCGGTAACGGTAAGCACGTTTGTTTGGAAAACAATTAGTTAGCTATTTTGTGTTATGTGAGATAATTAATAATAATAATAATAATAATAATAATAATAATAATCTTAAATAATTAATATGTCGTATTTGTTTGTTATTGTAGCGGTTTTTAGCGAACTGTGTTACAATTTCAAACACAATTCAACCGATACCGCCTGTCGTTTTGTTTACTGCGGTAGTTCGGTATTTGTTAGCACTGCACTCTAGCGTATTGTCCACGTCGTTCCATAACTTCACGATACTCCTTATAATTCATTTGGATTTCCTGAGAACGGTAGCGAGTTAATTTAATCGATTTACGAGTTTCTGGAGTAATAACAGCTCGAAATACTCACTTGCGTAAAAGGGAATCTATAGTTTGGACCTGATACCAACCAAAAAAAAAAAAAAAAAAAAACAAAAAACAAATATAATCAACTTTTATACTTCAATCTATTTCATTTTTCTATTTGTTTTTTTTCTCGTGTATAGATGCGTACAAAAATAAAAAAAATCTTTTAAAGAACTTTCAAATTTTATAATTTGAAGCTTGGAAAACTCAATTTGTTCTTAAAGTTTAAAATTATTTATATACAATAAAATAAAATTATGTTAATAAACCTATTGAAATATGTTCGAGCATAAAATGGTTAAGAAACCATTAATAGGTTATTTAAATCGACTTTTTTCACTTTCTATAATATTTAATAATTGTAAGCCTTTAAGATGAACATTGCCTTAACATTTCTTATTAAAAATTAAACGTTCTTCAGCTAGCTTTTACATTGCTTGCAAATGCTCATTGATAAGATTCATACCTTGCTCTGTAGCTACTTGAGGTAAATAAGTAGCGGTCCTTTTACATCCGCGTTCGTTAAGAAACTCAATTCGTATCCCGTGAACACCCAGAGTCCAATCCAGGTGCCCATGAGCTTCTTCAAAATTTTGCAAAATTGAAACAGAGACTGTCAGTTTGGGAAGTTCATCCCGTGAGATCGGTGAAAAACGTGAATCCTTTAAGGCGCTAGTTAAAGCGTATTCGCGTAACCCTGAATGCAAATGCATGGCGCTAAATGTACCAATACAACCGCGCAAACGTTTGTCACGACCCGTTTTCCAGGTGACAAACAGAGGACTGCAATTAAATCAGAAGTTAAATATTTTCAATGGCTATATATCATGTACACTTACTAAGCCTCATTGGTAAATTTCGGTGCGCTCGGACCCTCTAAATTATTTAGCTCACAGTCTAACACTTCGAAACAAAATAAACACATATCGGGTACAGCCACACTGTCTAGGGGCTTTAAGTTGTAACCATTAGTTAATCTGACAACACTCTGATGGTATTCATCCTTACCATCACCATTCATATAATGGTGATGGTTATTGGACCCGCTTGAATTATATGAGTGTTGACTATGATTGTTATGATGGTAGCGATTGTTGGACATAGCGCGAGAACGATGTTTACGCTTCGTCTTCACGGTTCTAATATATTATACAATACAGGAAAATTAAATAAAAAACAATGGCTATCGGATGAATCGATATCCTCTCCAGGAAATCCTTTATAACGTCGTTCTGCTGTTAAAATTTCTTTAAGAACTAATATCGTAACCTAATCATACAGTTAATGGCAGTGCATAGATGAAGTAAGTTTATGGTTGGATTAATCTGCAAATATAAAAGCAAGAAAGTGACTACTTTCTACCGATTCAAGCAACAATTCACCCACCTTGGCGTCTAAATTCTCTAGGGGGTCTTTGTCTATATACAGCTACATACATTGATAATTACATATTTACGGAATGTCAACATAAAAATAGAAGAGAAAAAAGTTAATTGTGTGAAAATTGTGGAAAATCACATCAATTTTTCTTAAATACTTAAGCATTCTAAAAAGGGTGGGTGTTAATTCCATCTAAGAATTTGCCATTTACGATGCAAATATATAAAAAGAAATTTACCTTCATTCGCTTTGTGTTGTTATTTCTGCTTATTCGTTGTTTTTCTTCTTTTGACCTTTCTCTGCTTCCCAATTTTATTTGTTGGTCAAACACTGGGCAATTTTTTCCTTTTGTATAGTTTGGTACTATTATCCTGTTCAAAAATTAGCATTTTCCTCTTATATATATATATCCGGATCAACTCATACGATATGCAATTTAGAAAATATTAATTTCAATCACCGTTTTTCCCTTAATATTCCGAAATTTTGATAAAGAGACACAATTGCACCCTCTTACTTTTAGTTTTGTTCAGTAGTAGTAGTATAGAAAGGTAGTATAATAGTAGTAGTAGTATAGAAAAAGTGATGTAAATCTAATGTTGTAATTTTTGGCTGAAATTTGATAATGTTTAGATGCATTTAAACACTTCATCAAAATAAAATAAAGATAAAATTAAATGCTAATATAAATAACATAGCTTACGTTTTTTTTTTATTTTTTCACTATTGTTTCTTAGTTGTTTTTTAATATTTAGTTAAGAAGAAGATGAAGTGCGACAAATTAGATGCCTTAATAGTTACTTTTGAGAAATTTCCGTAAGTGCGGCATAAAACGACACGGTTGTGACTACTTACTAATTCTCTCTCGCCTCAGCCGAATTCCGTTCAAATATGCTATTGCATTGCCCTTCCAATGATGGTTATCACCACTTTTGACTATTCGTACGCATATCAGACGTAAAATTCTGTCTCTATTCATATCAAATTCGACGATAAGAAAATTGCTCTCGTGATGGACAAATTTGCATTAATATTAAATGTAAACCGAGAAAAATTACCACAAAAATCTTTTTTAAAATTGCGTTCATATAAAAAACGTTTGTTTTTATATAAAAGGGAAACATAAACGATAGTTTTAAAAAATGGCGAATTTCTATCAATGCATATTTCCAAATTAATAAAATCGAATTCATGTCATGTCAAGACAAGAATTATTCCACATTTCTTAACAAAAAACCCATTTCCTTCATTTGCATACGCGTGCGTCGTCGCCATTTTAGCATATCTGTCTTTATTCCACTAATGTTACTTTAGCATCTCTGCCTTGGCCGCACGTGCTAAAAGAACAAGCAGAATTTGTAAACAAAGATTTGTAAACAAAATACACGTATTTTTTATTCGCAGATGTGTGCGATATCGTTACTTCAGCAACTCTGTCTTTATTATTCTATCGTTACTTTAGCATCTCTGAATTTAGCGCCCTTTGTTACACAGATATGCAGTATTATCAGAAAACAAAAACGCTGTTTTTCATCCTACAAGCAAAATTTTCTTAAAACAGCTAAAAACGTAGGAATTGGAAAAATCAAATAGGTAGGGAATAAAAGTTTGATAAAAAACGTTATTTTTCATCCTACAAGTAAAATTTTCTTAAAACAGCTAAAAACGTAGGAATTGGAAAAATCAAATAGGTAGGGAATAAAAGTTTGATAAAAAACTATATTTATTATTATACTGAATTTATTTAATAGGTTGCTAAATAAGTTATACAATAGTAAACGGAACACTGTTGTTTTAATAAAAGTCTTTGAATTCTGTTCTTTTAATAAAAGTCTTTGTTATCTACGAAATGTCTTTATTTTTTAATTAGAAAGGTTTTTTTTCATAACATGTTCCAAGCCCTTCCATTTTTATAGTTTGCATCTATAATATTTTAATTGTCTTTACGATAAATTCCCAATAATATCTTTCAATCATATACTTAAGGCAAAAATAACTATGAACTTGGCATCTCTGATACTCGATTGCGGCGTTGTTATCGTTTTCTTTCGAACGAGAGGAGAAAATTGAAAATAAAATAAAATAGTGTTTAGAATTAAATTTATATAATATTGTTGGTATTACAAGGTATCAGTAATCATCTAAAACTTAAACGAAATAATATGGATTGTTATTTAGTGGTCTAACGCGGGCAATGTAAGATTTGAAGAGAGGGATCAAACAGCAAAACAAATTAAGTAGAAAAAATCGATTTAATTGCTTTTTATTTCTTGGCCGTACAGAAAAATTGGAAAGGGCAAAAACATCAAATGCCTATTGCAGCTGTCGCGCCGGGTGTATGTTGTTTTGCGTGCGCTAACTAAAACCACCGTATCGTTCTCAAACACAATTATAAAATAATAATACGATAATTGAAAATTGTCGAGGGCAACAATAACGACAGTTAAGTTAACATTCATATAAAAGTATAAAAATATGAAAATATTACTATTGTGTATACACAATATGTAAATATAGATGTATTCAAAAAAAACAACACAGATAGCAGAAACATAGCACATAAATTGAACAAGTACACCTCTCCGCTACCGTCCATGTTTCATAGATTCTGAAAACACATAAGAATCAATTTCCTTGATTTTTTGCGGAAACTATTAGCCTGATTGGTATGTAAACATCATTGTTATCTTTTAATATAAAAACTACTATCAATAATTATCTAGTTCGCTATAAAAACTAAATAAATTATGAAAAGAAAATCGCGTTAGCTTTCAATATAGTTATAGGATGGAAGGATATAGTTACTCTAATACACTACATATTAATAAATTAAAGCTAAAACCCAAAATTTTTTAAGAAAAAATAATTAATCACTAATAATATTTACAAAACGATTGAAGAATATAAAATAAATATAATGTTACAGTTAAATAAATTAGAAAAAACAACAATGTAACCATACACATTAAAAGTAATTGCAGTATGCTTTGTGAACTTGACCATGAACTAATTTATAGGCATTTTTCATTTTTAAGCCTACGTTGCAATATAAACGTTTCAATGTAAACATATAATAAAAGGAAAAATCGGTTACAATAACATCGAAGCCCAAAAATATATGTTCACGGGTGTGCAAAAAAAAAAAAAAAACAATTTTTTAAATATTTTAATTTTAATCAATTTAAAAAATCTACTAAATTGCATTGTCAGTAAAAATTATCACGATTTTTCATTTTTATTCTTTCATTACTGCGTACTAAAAATGTTTATGTTTATTTTAGTTGAAAACCATCTAATTAATTATCCCAAGTCCTCAAAAGTTATTTTGAAATCGCTCACAGATATTGTATTAATTAAAAATTTAAATCAAGATTTGACATTGGAAAAATGTATGGCATATACGTTTGTTTTTATTAAATATTCATTTTACATACGTGATATATACGATTCTTAGAAATATTATATATTTGTATTTAAGGTGCCAAATTTAATTAACAATCTACTAATTAAAAAAGAATTTAGTAACAAAATGCATTTTATCACACGCAATATCGAAATAGAACATGTTAGTTTTACTATATTGTTTGTAACAAGATACCAAAAAGACGCTACAAATTCTACTAATTATTCCTTATTTAGGAATCGTTTTTATAAAAGTCCATCTGTCCCCAAAAAAATCTTTTCTTTTATTTTCTGAATTACATATATATTTGATATAAATAATTTTGATTTAGAAATTTCTAACTATACGTAATTTGCTTTTTCGATCAAAATAGAAGGTAAAACTCTATTCAAAATTGATACCCATTAAGATAAATTTTTATTTTTAATGGATAAAATTCGAAAGGAATTGCAATGTTACAAATCTATATGTTAAAGAAGAAGTAAAATTTTATATACATATATGTCGAAAAAGAAGGAAGAAGGTTCTGGTTACTGTAGGTCGAAGGAAGAGCGAGAGAAATATCAAATGTTATTCTAAGACTTGCATTAATTTGTTTATCGAATTTAATGAATAAAATTAAATTTTCTAAATTCTAAGTGATTTACTAGACTTTCAAGCATCAAGCAATGAAGCGTGACTTTGATTTGTAATATATCAACAACTGTGCTTTATATTGTGTTGTGTATGCGCGCGTACATACATTCTTATATTTGCTTATACGTCTATTATCAGTTGCACATTTGGAGGTTTTGACATAGAACTCGAATGAATGAATCATTTGCATTGAAAGTATTGTTCAACTGTTCTCTTTACATCGCACATACGTATACAATATGATTCGATATAAACAAATGTGCACTTCCTTAATATAATATATAGGAAGATTACATTAATGCACTTTATAAGAACTATAATCTGCTTGCGTGTGTGAATACTTATATGCGGTTTTTTCCCGTTTTCATTAGTTGACAGAATTTCTTTTTTAAACCAATGTTTACTTACAAAAGCCTACCTGTTTGAATAAATTTTGATCTTCTACCTATTGAATTGAAATGTTTTTGTTTTTCAATTTTTTTTTTTACATGATTCGTCAATTTACTGCAAAATTTGAATTAAATTTTAATTTTTAAAAATTTCAAAAGCTTCGACTTTACTGTTTTTTGAATTGTTTTAATGGTGCAAATTTGGCGCCTGTAACTATTTTTATTTGATAGAAAGAAGTATAACTAGAAACAATCGGCTAATGTCACGAATGCTTTGACAGTTTGAATGAATTGTGACGTTAACGATTTCCCATTAAAAACTAAACTAACCGATAACGATTCAAATTCTCGAAGGGCTTACTCATCAATGATTGTCAAAACTCTCAATAGAACGTTTTTCCGCATTTAATTTAATGAAATATCGGCAAAGTTGTAAAACTTGTAAAATTCCCAAAAAAAATTATAGTCATAATGAAATGAACTCTTTAAATGATGACTTATAAAACAGCTAATAGTGGTGTTAAATAAGTTGGGGGTTTTTTTTTTTTTTTTAAATTAGAATTTTAATTTATTTTTTTATGTGAAGCTATATATTAAATAAATATTTATGTAAATATTTCTGAAAATTTTTGTTATCTTTCTCATTCAATATATATATATATATATATATATATACGTCAATTTTTACGATTTCAATACTTTGCCTAGGGTAACAATTTTGCTTTTAAATTTTTTCATTTTTACAGTCAACGATTGAAGCTTGAAGACGTTCAATGAAAAAATTAAAAATAAATTATTATTTAACTAAATGATGTGATATTTGTGTACGTTATATTATTTGCGTGTAATTTCTATATTGACTCCGCTTAAAGTTCGTTCCATTCTTTTAAATGAGCGACACTAATGAGACTCATTTATAAAAGAGAACCTTTTGGACTAAAAACGTTTGGCAATAAACATATTTTTGCTTAAATTCTAAATCTTTACATTCCGACGGCTCGTTAGTGAAGACATTTTAATTTTGTGCTCAAACACGAGGCCTCTTCGCTTTGGAGACAATGCAAATGATTTTCAATTTATATAATATAAGGACAAAGGCAAATTGTAAAAAACTAAGGTTACGAAAATTAGATAATGATGAAAGAAATACTGCATAAAATCTATTAAAATCATCTATTGATAGAAATTCCCCCGAAATACCTCAGGTAAAGAGATTAACAAAACCACGCTACTACGCGTATCATTTATTTATATGTGAATATGATTTTTCTATCGAAATTGCTTCGAGTTACTGGTAATGTGATTGAAAAAAAACTTCAAGTTCAAAGGGTTAAAATGTGTTTATTACATTATATATATAAAAACAATCAAATTAATCAAATCGTGAATTTCAGAAAAGTGACGTTTTAGTTGAAATAAACTTTCCTTTGTTTTTTTTTCTTGTCAAACTTTAAGATTATGGAAAAACAGATAAAAAATTGTATTTGTGGTAAGAGGAATTTTTGTTACTTTAAGATTTTAACGTTAACTATGGCCGGCCGGATCAGCCTGGCCGTTCAAAACTTTTCTTAAATTAATCTGATAAAAGTTCTTATGAAATATATTTGTTACAGATTAATTTAATATCTCCTCAATCAGTCATAGATATCAAGTGACAAGCCAAAAAGTAGTATGACCTAAATAGCAGTGAACTATAGGGAAGGGAAGACATCTAAACTAGATACGACACATAAAACGTTTGCTGAATGTGTCGATATCTTTCCAAGTACATAATAATCAGGAAAATTAGGTAGTGCGTTGTTCACATCCGAGTCAGTATAGGTGTGACTAAAGTGAACCATAAGTCCACGGGTATCAGGTGCCCCCGTGAGGAAGCTCTTTGTACTATGTAGGCAAAGTCTACAAACTTACAGTATGCTTTGCTGTCTTATCGCTTGGGAACGGCCCTTTGGGGAGTTTCGGAATAATGAGGTGGATTTACCCTCCGACCAGAGCGAAACAATGATCTGTACCCAAGGTGTTTGATCTGGTAATCCAGGAGTTGAGGAGCCTCCCTTGTGGGGGTTGTTCCAAAGTCTGGAGGACGGTGACTAACGTTTTTGGTCTGCATTTGAATGTGCGCATGTGTAAGGTCTAGCGACGAGACACATGTAGAACATTTCAAAGTAGTATCTCCTCGTAATGGTAGGCGGGACCATGTCGATTTTTAAACCTAATTTTTGTCCACCAAGAGTGTATATGTAAAGATAATAAAATAATACACAGATTTAAAAAAAAAAAAAAAAAGAGCATAACTCTCATATGGTGCTGAGAATCACGGAAACTTGCTTGGAGACGTGTCGATCGCATACAGCGTAAGGCTCAGATGCTTATGGGTGACGAAAAAATGTCTTCAAAACTCTCAACAGTCTCGAGTATTAGCGTAAAGTGAGCTGTATAGTATAGATATATCCAGGGCAAATCTTCTATTGAGATAAAATAGATTTGTCCACTGATTAACTTCTATACGAACAAGATTATAAGTTTTGGTCAGCGTTTCCATCCAATCGTTCTGCAATTATCTGTATATCACACGACACACTCTCGTGTGACACCATTTATTTATACTACATTGGGCGCTTCTGGAACAACATCATCAGCTGAGGTTTTTCCTACTCACATAGTATATTGATTAGGACAGATCATTAGAACATAAGATCAACAATTTAATAATCATAAAAATTCTTAACTTCCACTTAACGAATCAATAAAACAAAAGAAAGCATTAGAATGTTGATTTAAAAATCGCTAAAAAAAACTTAAGGTCCATGTTAACCTTTCAATTTAATTTGCCTTTTTTTGTCGAAGACTTTGAAACTCTCTTCTTCAGTAAGAAAAGTAAAAGAAACAGTTGTAATTAAGTCCCTCCTATCAACTTTATGGCAATGTTAAAATATTGTTGAAGCCAATCAAAAGTCTTTTGGAGAACCCTGTTATTTAAACTGGGTATATGATATGTATTTGATCAAGTCTTGCTGAGACGATAATAATGTGAGCAGTAAGTTAAAATTTCCTTCCTAATGCTTCTTGAAATCTCGAAAAAAAAAAAAAAGTCATATAAACATGGATCCATTAATTTAGAGTACTAATCTCAATATTTTATCCATTTCTTAATGCTTTCTAAGAAGATGTTTAGCGATGAATAATCCTAATATTACCTGAAATATATTTTCTTTTTAAATATAATTAAATGTGAATATAAAAATAAATATTCAAAATAATGAATATACAGATGCGACTATAAAATTAAAACGTGACGAAAACGTAACGAATCTAAATTGGTTAAAGATCTCTTCTTGTTCTAAAATTAGATACGTATAAACCCCATATTAAGACGATGTTTAATGTGATGTTTTAGTGTGAATGTATCATGTTTGTAAATATTTTAAATCCCTATCTTTTATATTTCCCTCATTTTGCATTTATTTCAAATATAAAACGGAAAGATATAAGAAATAATTTTTTTTTATATTCGGTTTAGACCGAATTGTTTTTTCCTTCATTATTTAAATGAATTCTGTTTTTCTAATAAGGATATCATTTTTTTTCTTAACAATACTGATTAGAGAGAAAGAAGTAAGAATCAAGTGATACAGCGTGCTTATGGTCAGGTGGGAAGGGGGGAAGGGGGGGTTCATATGCCCGATCCGTAAGTTTTATGCCACATTTACCGGTCGAACACTCGTTATAGCTGTGGATAAATATTAATCGTACTACGATTATAATAGGAATTGAATCCGAGTATGCCGAGTTAATAGTTGCGCTTCTTGTCTATCGGGTTGTTAAGTGTTAGTCCAAAGAAAACCTCTTAAAAGATAGTATTGCAAATGTAAGATGTAATGTAAGCGTAAATATATCCAAACGGGATAATATTGCAAATGTAAGATGTAATGTAAGCGTAA